>RJWJ010019139.1:0-30699 GCA_004363605.1 Indri indri
GTGAGAGTCTATAATAAGCAGGGTTGTATGTACAGCCTAAACACATTAAATGAACAAACAACATTAATTGGCTTTGGTATGCTGACACATGTAGGGCAGTCCATACTTACTTTCTGAAGAGGTAGTTCTTGATGATCAAATTTAGACTTAGTCTGCAAGTTTAAAGTCATGCTTCTGCCTGCATGCATTGCTGAAATACCTCCATAGGGCAGCATGCCAAGGTTAACTGTATTGTGTTTGTAAGCAGCATTCTGAGTAGAGGAAATAATCATGTGACAGGGTGTGAACACATGCTCAACAAACTGATTATTACATGAACATGTTTAAATTTATAACATTTAACTTTAAGCAGGCAAACAGTAACTTTCTTTTTTAAACATGCACTTGATCAGACAGAAGCATACAGTAAACAGTGTTAGTTATGCACATAATGAGTACTGTCCAAAACTACAGAAAAGACAAAAAGCAAAGAAGATACATTCTGTTTTACATTTGCTGCTAACTCAAAGTTATAAAATCTATCTTTTGTATATCATGATTATAGTGACTTTGGACAAGTATTGTTCATCTTTTTAGTAGCCCATTAATTTTAAAAATTCAAACAGCGAGATCTTAAATTTTACCAGCTGCAAATCTCACGGTCTCTTTCACATTGTGAGATCATCACATAAGAAAGACAAATATTAGCTTCTAATTCTGTCTAATTCTGCATTGCTAATGCATAGCAATGTTAAAGCCAAAATCAGTCTCCTTTATTACTTAGTCTATAGGCATAATTGCAGCAACTCAGAAAAACAGCTGGTCAAAAAAAAAAAAACATTCAATCTGATCATTGGCTTGATTGAATTTACTTATTAATTCAGTTAAACCAATTAAATAAGTTATATGTGATCCAAATTTTCTAATTTTTTTGTTTCTTATAAATTACATTTTAAACTAAAGAAATTTCATAATGATGCTAAAGCAATTATATTTGTTGAATTATTAATGCTATTTGTCTAATATGCCTCAATACCTATAGAACACTCTGGTGATATTTGCATTGTGGCTACCTTTCAATGGGTGTATCTAAAATTATTCTAAGTGACTGATAGATAATTTTTTTCTATAGAACTTCATTTAAAAATTAAAACATTTTAGGTGCCCTATCAGCAAATTGCTTCCACCGGTATAATCTCCACCTTCAACCTACAATGGAAATGAAACCATTGATGGAATTTGGTCTCTTTAAGTAATTCTCTTATTAATATTTTGGGGAAAAAATCACAGAAGTTAACTTAGTATACTTTTTCTTAACTGAATATTACTGAACATTAATAGCAGGCAGCTACTCTATTCTGAGGGTGTTATTATCAAAGTAATGATTTTTAGCATCAAAGTTTCACTGAGGTCAGTTGAAAGATTATTATACTCCTGATGGTGTGCTTGCCTACCAATCATATTTATTATGGATTCATGATTATTTCATACACAGATTTTCATTGTCACCATGCCAAAATTGAAAAGGACACTGAACATCTCAATCTAGCATGTAGGTAATTCCTTAAGGTTTAAAATTACTCCAGTCTAGTACTGTCTAGGCTCTTATAGAACAGAAGCAGTCTCAGACATATGGGTTCATGTTTTCCATTCTCTGACACAGTGAGGCTTTGTAGTGGAAGTGTGAGCCTGGCGGTTAAACTAAAGGAGAAAACAAGCATCTTTTATCTAGGGTAGAACTTGGAGCTGCCCCTCCAAGGTCAGCACTGAAATCTTTTGCCAACATCATGTTGGACTGATAAGCTTATCCAAGGTCCAGGTCTCTAGGCAGTTGTCTTTTATGTGGAATGGACAAAGATCTTGTAATTTCTAGTGAAACTATTTTATTTTCAGGGTTCAAATGGTTCAACTAAATATCACTTAAATTTCACTGGGAACAAAGCACACCACGTCTCTGGTGCAGTCTGACTTTGGACAGAATGTTAAGTAGCACAGCTATATCAAAACTAGTTTTACATAATAAATCTGTGCTTCAGTATCCTGAATTCGTTTTGTTGAGTAGCTGGGAAGTTTTAAGTAAAGTACAGCCTGAATAGCTCAGTTACTCAGTTGAAAGAGGCAAAGAAATGTTATTTGGAGAAAACAAGAGGAAGAGCTTCCAGGATCTGATGGCTTAAAGCGATACTCTAAGGTAATTTAATTTCTTAGAATTAAATGAAAAGCTATTGAATATACATTGAAATTGTTCTGAAAAGTGAAAGACATACCCAGGGAATTACAAACAAACAGGGGATATGTGGAGACTAATTAAAAAGGGAGGTGTTGTCATAGCAATGGAAAATACACATGAATTCCCTTTTAGTTATCTAGGACAGGCAGGGCCTCCAGACTTTTGCTGATCCAAATCTTCTTCCCCCAGCCCTATCTGCTCCCTTAAAATTCCTGCTCCAAGAAGAGGAGTTGCCTACTTTTCAGTGGTTCGGAACAAAGGAGGGGAACCATTTATCTGGAACACCAGTAAGGAAGTGATGGTACCAAATGCTTAGAATTTTATCTTTTCTTTTTCATGCTTCATTTTCACTCATTCCTCTGTTGCCTCAAATTACTAGTCATGGTACATATGCTCCAAAAAGCTTCTTATAACCTTTCTTGTCTAGTTCATCTTACCCTGTCACGTATGGTCGTGTCTACACGAGGCCAGAGTTCCCAAACTGTACTGTATTATTTGGCCCCAAATATTTTCGCCCTCCAAGTTATCTGTCTACATGGAGGGTATAACTTGAGGTAAGGCATGGTGACAACCGACCAGGTGTCTCCCACTGACAGCCAGTCATGAGGCTTTGATGAGGCTCCCTTCAATGGGACTGAGCACACCTATTTGAAACAGACATTCTGATGAAATATTTTGCAAGGCAGAACCAATTTGCACATTGAGAAACTAACGCCCACACCCACATTTAATAGTTCACTCTTTCCCTAAAAAAATTTTCTTGTCATGTAGACACGACCTACAAACAATATAATTATTTAAAAAGAGTAAACCTGAAAACACAAAATTCAGTATTAAAGAAATACATAATAAATGTAGTGGCCTGTGCTTTTAACAGGACACCAAATAAAATAATAAAACTATTGAGTGAAACATTCTGAGAGTATATTATTACCCAGATCCTCAATTTACACTGAGCATTCAAACCTAGAAACTGAGAACAGAAGGCCCCATTTTCACAAAAAGTGTCTTTAAGAATCTAATGTCAATGTAGAACACACAAAGCCGTCTACACCAAAGCCACAAAGTACACTGAATGATGACAGTCAATTGGTAATAGTTCTAGAAAATGAAATGCCTGATTTCTCTTAGAGAGATTTGAACAGGCAACAAAATATAATTCTAGGTTTTATATGCTATTTTTTTTACTCTCCCCAATCCCTGTACATTCCATGCTTCATTGTGACTCAATTTTTAACTGAATTAGGATTAATTTCCTTTTTTTGCTGCAATATACATACTAATTTATACATTTGTAGTCTTCATAAAGACAACATCTATTTTTGTTTTCTGTGGTATAATTTGAGTTTAAACATTTCCTTCTATATAAACACCAACATTTTAAATGACAGGATTTTTATTAAATAAATTTATGTGTAGGAGGGTATTTAATCTCTGCTGATTTTTTCTGTTTCTTGCTGGGAAGATTATTGCTCATTAGAAGTAATAATGTTAGTAGTCCCATAGCAGTACCTATGTGCAAATTTTATAAACAAATCAGGCCTGACTTTAATATAAGTGAGTCTGTTCAGAAGGGGCAAAATACTCACTTTTTATATATTCAATAAAAATCATACTCTTTAGGTCACTAGAGAACAGTTTTGTGTCCTAGAAGAGGCATTTTGCCTTAATGACTAGAAAGCAAATGAAGCACCATGCCATGTAATAGAGTCAAATTCTTTCTTACTAACAATATTTAGGCTAGATTCGATAAATAATTCACCTGCAGGTAACGGACTCTCAGAAAGCATTAAGCAATATCCACAAAAACCTATTATGATTCATTTCCCCCACAATATAAAGATAAATAAAATACTGATCATCTACTCATTCATGTAGTTCATGCTTCACTACATGTGCTTAGAAATGCCAATAAAGTAACACTAAAGGCAGGAGAGATATTCTTACAGAGAAATGCCAGACATACCCTGTCTAACCTTCTAGCTTCTATATGTCTAAGCAGCTGTTGTCTCCAGTCTGCAGGCATTTTACCACAGCTCTCCTCTCCCTTCACAGGAGTAGGCCTCGTCTTTATATCACTGTTATCTGATGGCTTGTCACCATAGTTACCCAAGTTATAGTCAGACGGTATTTTTTCCAAAAGAGCTGCCATAGTAGGCCTAGCTGAAACTGGCCTGGTTTGGGAGGCACCGTAACTCTCTGTACTGTAGCTTCTTGCAGACAGTGGCCTCCTCTGGGTTAGGTTTTTAACTGGAAAACTTCCCGCCTGAGCTTTCACTTCTTGATATGAAGGGTGTTCATCTTCATACCTGCCATTCCTTTTCAGGAACTGGGACTCAGTCACTGAAACGCTGCTTTGGCGATCCAGCCCTCCCCTATACGGAGGTCTGCCGTACCTATCGGTCGGGGGCAGCTCGTGCTCACTGACCCTTCTAAACATGGCCATTTCTGTGGAGCTCACCAGAGAGTCGGCCCGTCTCAAGAAGCCTGCCCTTGCCCCTTGGCTTGCGAACTGGGTGTTCACCACAGCATCCTCATTCACAGATGGCTGCGAAAATGAAAACATTTGCTCCATTGGTGGGTATCCTCTGTACGCTCTAGGGCTAATCAAATCCTTGGCCATGTTTTTGCCAGGCTGCTGCACATACTCCGAATTGTGTTGAAAAGGGGGTGGTATCCTCTTATCAGCTTTCACTTCCACCATTCCTTGAGGATTGAAGCTTTGGTCAAACTGATAGACTTTTTTTGTCATAGATGCTTTTTGTTGTTGTGGCCCTTTACTACTTCCATAAGTGAGCATCTCGTCATCCAGCATTGGGACTGATTGGCTTCGAGACATACTGGACATACCGTGCTCTGGTCCCAACATTTTATCTGGTCGTTCGTGGCTTCCTAAGTGATCACTCCCAGAAGCATAGTTTTCTAATGGTATATTATAAACCTTGTATGTACCAATGTCAATCTCATCGATACTCTGTGACTTTTTGAATTTATTGGACTTTATATCTTTCATTAGTGGGGAAAGCCTCTCTGTGCTTTTGCTAATTGAAATAACACCTTTAGAAGATTCTGGGTGGCAGTGGATTTGAGAAAAGACATTACTAAGACTCCTGTTGGGATTGGAATCATGATACTCCCATGGTACTCCTGGAGAAAAAGGACTAGGTATTTCAGTAGATTCTTTGATATGTTCTTTCCTTTCGGGCAAGGGGCTGGTAGTGGGGGTTGCCTCTAATTTGGAAGGGAAAGCTGTCCTGTCTTCAAAAGGACTAGGGGTTCTGGTCCAATTCTGCCAAGGATTAGAAGGAGGCACTTCTGTTTCTGGTGTGTGTCTGTGTGTAGACTGCTCAAGTTCCAGGGGAACACCAACAATCCTATCCTGCCTGATCAAAGGCCTGCGTCCATGAGAAGCTGTGTTTCTAGATTTCGAATTTAAGAGAGGATTATTGTTGGCATTCTCTGCTGTGGTTTCCTCAGCAACAAACCCCGTGTTGTCATAATGTGAGCCATCAGTCCAGTTGTCAGTGAAAGCATCACCCATTGGCAGCCTGTCAGGGCGCTGTGGTAGATTCCCTGGGGGAACAGCCTCCCGCTGGCTGAGCAATGGCTTTGCGTCAAGAGGCTGTGGGAAAGGTGGTGCAATCCTGTGAACGCAAAGGGAAGAAGAAATATGAAAATGAGGAAGAGTTGGGTCTTTGCCAGAAAGAGAGCAAGCAGCAAAGAAGGCCACCATCCTTTAGCTGCTCATTCGTCCTCACCTGACTTATGATCAAGATAGTATTATTATTTCGTGTTCAAAAGAAAGCCATCCCTCTACCCTGCTCTAACTTTTATTTCTTCCCACTAATAATCACCTTCTAACATATTATATAATGTACTTACCTATCATATGTATTGTATATTGTCTCCTGTCCTCTGCTAGAATGTAAACTCACGAGAACAGAGATCTTTTTCTCTTCAGGCCTAGAAGAGTGCCTGGCACACAGTAGGCATTAAATACATATTTGTGGAAGGACTGAATGAATGAAATATACAGATTTTCAGTAATGGCCCTGAAACCTGACTGATAATTAGAATCATGTGATTCCTGGTATTCATCCCTGTAGATTCTGATTTTCCAAAATATTGTTTGAGAGTACCTTTCTTACAAATGCTTGGTATATCTAATGAATCTAAATTGTCTTCAAATAACATTTATTTGAAGGCCAGGTCTTGAAAACACTAAATGGCATTGTATAGAGAGCACATTCAGGTATATTTTTCTAGAATATAAGCTATATTATGACTTTAGGTTATTGGTATGTTTACATCAGTGACCACAGTATTTCTAGCAGATGGTAATTTTTCTAAGTTTATTATACATCATTTACACACTAAAATTGAATTGTATACCTTTTATTAATGATGGAAATACTTGTATGTGCTTCTGCTAATTTTAAAAAAAGTACATTTAGAAGGTATCTTCCAAAAGTACCTAAATTAATCTCAGCTCATACAAAAATAATGAATTTATAAACTGAGAGAGTTAATATTTTTATCATGGGCATTGATGAATAGAAATAGTTATTCATGGATTACTAAAGAAAATATTGCCAATAGTGGCAATATTAGTAAAATATGAGTAAAAGTTATTGATTACCTATAATTTGACAATTTTTATTTGCTATTTGTAGTGTAAAAAACCACAGCAATAAGTTACAAAAAATTAGAACTGGGCAAATACTATCTTATTGAGTCACTGTATTTTGCTCTGTGGTTTTTGTTTTTTCATCCATAAAATTGGAGTAATATAGAGTAGGAGCCATTTTGGAAAGATTAAATACTTTTAAATACATTCTAACTTTCCAGGTGGTGATAACATCATGGCGATGATGATGATAGCAATGAAAATTTATTGAACATTTACTCTGTATCAGGCACATAAGAGCTTTCCTGGCATCTTTTTTGGATGGCAAAATGTCCATATGTCTCATCAAAAAGTGTTGGGCAAACACAATTTTTGATTTTTAAAATTTTTTGTTCTATCATCTCATCCTGTTAATCTCCAACCATGTCCCCCTCAATCACTGGCATCACCTGTAAGATGGATTCATCTGTACTTGAAAGTCCCAAGTGAACTACATTTGCTTACCTGCCTCTTCTGTCTTCTATGCCACTCATAGAATTGTGCCGAAAACAATTCCAAAATTAAAAAGATTCCATTTTTTAAAAAAGTTGCTGAAAATAAGTATTTGGGAACAAAAAAGAGGGGATTCTAAACACACCTGTTACCCCACAAAGAATTATGTACTGCATCTTTAGCTGTTGTCTGCAAGGACCCCACTTTAACCCGGGTGTTAGAGGATCCTGAGGAGGCCTGGGAAGGCGAGTAGTCTGAGTAAGTGCCTGAGGAAACACTGTTATTCAGACAGTGAGTTTTGTCAACTTCAGACTCATCAGTTGATTCTGAAATTTAAAGGGTAAAAACGTTACAATGCTATGAACATTGACAATTACAGACACAGAAAAGCAAGTATGAAAAACGGATACCATACCGATTAATGTTAGAGATGTATATTTGTAAAATATTTTTATAGACTACGGTGTATCATAATGTACTACTGGTGATTCATCATGCACATGCATTTGCAGCATACTTCCCACATCAGGTTCATAATGTTACCTTTTTTGTCCTTCCCTAGCAGAACAAGTTTGGGTGGATACAGAGGGGTCTCAGCTAATGAAGGGTGAAGTTCCCCAATCCTCATTTCATTAGCTGGATGAACAAAAGAATCCTGAGAGATATAATAATATAGGACAAGGAAAGTAAACATTTAAACAATGGTTAACCAAGATGGCAATATCTTTATTTGGCTCAGATTCAAAGATGTGGCTCTAGAATTTAATTCACTGTGGACCACTGGGAGAAATGAACCATATGTAACTCTGAGTTAAGCATTATTTTTTTTTCTAATTTAAGTGAGGCCACTTATTCATCAGACTTTTTTTTTTTTTTTTTTTTGGCATATTGCTCATATGCCTGACACTGTGCAAAGAACTGTGGAGGTTCCAAAGAAAGACAAAATGTGGCCTGTGCCCTCTGGGAGTTTACAGTCTAGTTGGGAAGATGAGACATAATTCACTGTAACACCAGACAATTATGACAAGCCATATATGAGTAGTATGATTCATACATATATATGATATATAAACATGTAAGAATTTTAAGGAGTTAACTCTCTAAGAGTTTTAAAAGGAAAGTATATCACTGACCAATTAGATTTTTTTTTTGGCATCCCTAGCCACACTAATGAAGTGATGGGTCTTATAAATCCTGCTCTTTCCCCAGTCTCTCTCTTAATTTCTACTGTTTCCCAAGTGATCATCTCTGCAGTTTCTCTAGTTCTAACATGCCTTCTTCCTAAGGTCTCTAGTTTTCTCATGACCAATCTAGCCTGCTAAATCTTCATTCTATATCCATTCATTGAGTATAATGAGCAACATGGATATAAGACTATAACTTCATGACTGATGAACACATTAAAAAACCATGAATTTTGATCTTTATAATTCATGTTATCATTCCCAGTAACCGGGTAGTGAAAGAGCATTAGGGAAGGCAATACCAAATTTTCACTTTCTTCTACATAAAAAAATGCCTTATCTATGCCTATAAGTAAGTAGCGATATAAATTTATGCGTAGTAACTATCTTTATGTCTTTGTCTTAAACTTTAGATTAATTTTAATTCAAAGAAGAATTTTCATTTATTTTTAAGTTTTTAGTATTTTTTTTTAGAGACAGTCTTGCTCTGTCACCCAGCCTAGATTGCAATTGTGCAATCATAGGTCACTGCAACCTTGAACTCCTGAGCTTGAGCAATCCTCCCACCTCAGCCTCCCAAGGTGCATTGGGTTACAGGCAGGAGCCACTGCATCTGGCCTTAGTTTTTAATTTCTTAGTATCTTGTTCATTTGGGACATTAATATGACACATTTAGAAATATTTTATTAAATCAGAGAAAGAATATATTTGAGGACAAAATATACATTTAAAAAGTCCTGCATTATAATTAATTGATTGGTGTAATGAACAGGGAAATTCTTACTATAAATTTAATATATTGCCAAGGACCCCCATAGTGACAGGTTTAGTTCTTTGGGTACTGCAAAGAAACACATCCCTTTCTTTAACTCTTAGCTTAAGTTCTATCTTGGAAGATTATTTTGGTTAGGTTTGTATGGAAATATTTGCCTGTGAAAAACCTGGGTATATCTGATACTTGTTAATTTTTTTAAAGAAATTTTAAGAGAAGAAAATTGAAAGATTTCCTAGCTCTAGCCCAACTTTTTTGTTTTCTAGAGACGGATTCTGAGACTGAGCTCAGGCCTAGGCTCACACAGATAATTAGACAAAGATCCATCACTGGAGCAGGATTCTCTTGGGTTCTATTCCAGTGATCCTCCCTATTATGCTGCTTCCTAGTAAGCTCAGCTGTGAGCACACGGAGGACTTAAAATGAAACATCAGATTTGAAGAGGGATAGACAAGAGACTGGGATTGACGAAAATTCTATAGCTGAAGAAGGAAATCTGTGTTTTCATGGATTTTTGAAAATCATTTCAAAGGTTTAGCATAAGAAATGTACAATAAAGTATTGAGGTGACAGAATAGAGAATAAAAACCTTTACATACCTTTGGAGAAATTTCTAAGAAGATGTGAATTTGCAAAACAGTACCATGAAAGGCATAAAATGTGTTGACTTGTCAAAAAAATTTCAGTTATTTCCATTCTATTTCTGTTTCTTTTTTTAATCATTTATTAATCAGATTACTTTGGACAAGTCAGTGTATCTCTCTGGACCTTATTCAATTCATCATTAAAATATAGGTAACAGATGATAGGAACTAGTGTTACTTCCTGTTTAGTACTAATATTCTGTGACTCTAAAGGTAATTCATTTGTTGAAATAATAATTTTAAAAGGAAATATTCTTATTACACCTAATTACAAGTATAGGAATTTTGTTTTATTTAAAAACAAAAACAAAAATAAAATAGAAACACAAAAAAGCAAACCAAATAGTTGTACAAGAACAGAATGTTAATATAATTGAGTCTCATTTTTTTTTTCCCCCTTATGCCCTACACAGTCGGTGCTCAAGTCATCTTATTTGCATTGATCAAACTTTCAAACTTGTATTCCAAAATTGTGACCGGAACTCTGCACGGTAGCTGTGGTATGGCTCAGGTTCAAGTTTCTGACCCTGTTCAAGAATTTCCATTGTGAATCAAAAAGGAGCCTTAGTGACCAGGAAGAGTATGGTTATCAGCTAATTATAAACTTGCATTTCATCCCTAGAGTTCTGTGGCCCTCCACCTAAGAGATGACACTATTGTAGCAAGAATGATGAATTTGCACTGATCCAGATAGATTCTCTTATCTTTATGAGCAAAGTGATGATGATGATGATGACAATGATGATAATGGCCATCAGTTAAGGAGCATCCATTATGTTGCTATTGTGCTAAACACTTTATCTGTATTATCCTTGTCAATTATTCCAAATATAATGTTTATTATAATTATTTATTGTTTTAAAATAATTATTATCATTTTTGTTTTACAAATAAGGAAATGGAGGCTCAGAGAGGTGAAGTCATAATTCTAATTCACAAACTTAATAAGCGGTAGAGCCTGGATTTGAACTGGGATCTGTCCTACTCAAAAGTTTTCTATGTGATACTGTGTACATCACGTTGTCTATCCTAAGTAAAGCTCATTTCTCAAATGGGCTTCACAGAATAAAGTTAACTATCCAACAAAGTAAATTAATCGTTGACTTTTGTCTGTATAAATTCTCTTGTAGAGGCTCGAGGAATCGAGTTTCTGTTGGAAAAGTGAAATTTTGGGGACTGTTTCTATGGGTGAAGGCAGTGGTAGTTACTGGTAGGCAATCAGATTTGGCGGCAATCCCATTGTAGACACAGTGAACCATATTTCTTTCTGGTGCATACACAGAAGTGAAGGAGAAAGAAAAAGCAAAATTTTTTTTTCACCCCTCTGCCTTTACACTCTTCAAACGACATCTTGGCTGCTGCTGCCAAAGAGAAAGGGAGCCTAAGGTAGAAGTCAAAGGAAAGGAAAAAAAGCTTATTTCTGAGCTTTTTAGAGTCCAGCCTAGTAATAAAGGCAATTTAAGGAAAATTTGAAGGGTAACTGACAGGTCTCTACTACCAGGAGAAAGATAGGTTTCCTCTATAGAGAAAGATTAGGCTGAGTCCCCTAACAAAAAGAAAAGTGTAGAACATTTTTGAAAGCGGTGGTGGACATCGTGAACAGGTATCTGGGAAGTGACCGCAGAAGGATTAAAGGAGAATGGGGCAGGAAGTGGCACATCATTCCCTTGAGGAAGGGGAGGGAATTATCTTTTATTGTAGCCTTCCTCTGTGCCAAGAACTGTGCTTGGAGCTGTTTATAAATGCCTATTATTATCTGATGTCATCTCCACAAAAACTTTGAAAGGGTGTTATTGTCTTCTTCTTCTTTTTTTTTTTTTTTAAGATAAAGAAGCCAAGGCTCAGAGAGGTTTTAGTGACTTGACTTGTCAAGGTTACATAATTGGTAATGAGGTAGAGCCAAGATTTCAATTCACATCTGCTAGACTTAAAAGCCCCTTTCCTTGGTTCCCAAACTGTGCTCTGAGGCACCCATGGGTGGTGTAATTCACAGGGACACCATGTGTTATATTAAATGTTCAAGGGAAACAAAACAATATTTGGCATGAGTCAGACACTGCGCAAATTGCCAGCTCGAGGGAGCTCTCAGTTTCAACATTAGATTGCACATTCCTTTTGAAGATAATCTTTGCGAAGCTGGATTTTCAGTGGTTGCCGTGATCAAAAAGCAAGTGCCACTTGAAAATCAAGGCAAAACAGAATTTAGAGCTGTGGTTTTTCACTATGATTCCTAGGTTTGAGAAGGTAAGTGGTGTCTAACAGGTGCATATATCCCATTAATATTTTGGTTTTGGTTATCTAAGAATGAAATACAATTATTATTTTATCTTTCAATTTATGTGCATTGGTTTTTCAAATGGTCACTAAGTAGGGCATAAATATTTAAGTTGTTTGGGTCTAACTACTTAAATGGAACTTCTGGGTAATTCTTTTGGTCTAGGATCACTGTAACAAAATTACAGTAAGGGCATTTGTATACCAGAAGTTTAGTCAACACACAAGTGACAAAGTGTGGATAGGTAAGGCAGCCAATAATCAGTTAATCATTAATTGAACAAAAACTCAGAAATTGTCCTTGACTTCAATGAATTTTTTTTAATTGGATGAAGAGACACACATGTTGTAATCCTAGACTGCATCAATCATTCACTTATTCACAAATATTTACTGTGCTCCTCCTCTGTACTAGGCACTGCGATAGACTCCGGGAATACAATGAAGGACAAGATAGAAATGTTCCCTGCCCTCACAGTCTGAAGTCAATAAACAAAGTAATCACGAATATTTTAATGCAAACAAACAGGGTGATGTGATTGAGAAAATCAGAGGGTGTGACTGATCAAGGTGATAAGGGAAGGTCTTCCTGTTGAGATGACCTTCAAGCTGAAACTTGAAGGCTGAGGAGTGCTAGCCCTCTAGCCCTATAAAGAGAGCTGGGGAAAAGGCAAACGCAAACTCCACAAGACATCGTAAAGAAAAAAGGCAGACTAGGGGACCCGCCATCTCTTCCTGTTTCCCTGCTCTCTTGTTCTTATGGCTCTCCGGCCCTGTTTTTTGTCTAGCCTAACATACATTAAAGCTCTTGCCATATAGTTGGCAAACAGAAAGTGTGAAAGAAATGTTGATTTACCTTTCCTTTCCCCCCTTACTCAGCTGCATTTGTAATCTGGTTACCTTGTTTTTTCTTTCTGTTTTCCACTTCTGGTCCTGCCTACCTCTGTTCTTAGTTTTTTTCTTGGATTTCTAATTTGACATGGATAAATATATCATGCAGTGTGTAATGCCCTCTTCCACATTCTTGGCAGGGATAACTAAATAATAATGACTCAAAAATAGCATACAAGTACAAAACATATAATAAATGCTCAGTATACATAGACCAGCTAGATGCTTGGTTATCCGTATTTATTAAATCTGACATTGAAGAAATGGAGTATGACCCTTAATTTGGCTGCAGTCAATTGGAGACAGAAGGATGATACAGAAAGCAAGAGCTTCTCCTTGCTGTAGGCTGGTTAAAAGTTAGGGAAGGAAGACCTAGAATCTCAATTTTAGGTAAAATATTGAAATTAGCAGCGAAATTTCTATTTAAAAGGAAAAGGCCAGTATAAGAAAAAACTAAAAAAGAGGGTTGGGAAAATCATACAAATAAATTTAAAGCTGAAAGTTGAGCTTTAATCTTAGCTTTATTTAGTGTGGCTACCTTAGTTAATTAAGAAGCTTAGATTTATTTGTAGTTAATAAGAAGCCACTGTAGTGTTTTTAAGGAGGGCAAAAATATGATTAGATTTGTGTTTTAGAAAGATCATTGACAAGGCAATGAAGAGGCTGGGCCAAGAAAGACAGTTTGTAATGCAGGACAGAGTTGAGGACCTGAAGAGAGACAGAGAGGATACACTTAGGCAAAAATGTATAGGCTTTGGTAATTATTTGAAAGGGCCAGGGAGTGGAGAGAAAGACGGAAAGAAATCAGGACACCTCTCAAATTTCTAGCTTGAATGAAATGGTAGATAATGGTGCCAGTTGATATCAAGATCAATAGTACAGAAGCAGAAGCAAGTTTGGGGAGGAAACATTAAATTAAATTCTGGATTTGTTAAGCTTGAAGTACTTGTGGGATAATTTTAAGATTTATTTTCTTTACTGTAGGGTTATTACCAAATTCAAGACCAAAGCCATCTTTTCCCTGCCTCACCTATCCCATCCCTGCATTAAGAAATCTTAGGATGTTCTTATTTTGTGTTATAGTAAAATTATGCAGTTTATAAGTTTTCATGACTGCATAGCTATTTTGATGTTAAACTGTGATACATTAGATTTGAATAAAAAGCATGTAAGTGTGTATTTAATGTGTACCTGCTAAATGTTCATTTCCTTCCTTTTTATATTGCTGCAATATCTTAGAGGTAAAGAAAAGTCTGTTGTTTCGCTATAGCGATATGTGTAATATTTTGGAAAGGAGAAAGTACAATAATACCAATTTTATAAGCAAAAAGCTAAAAGCAATGAAAATACATACTTAAGAGAATGTTTTCCTTAGAAATACAGCTGTATTCCCCTCTTCTGGGGCAGGCTGGTTGCTCTGCTGGCAAATATGCACACTCTACTTATTTTTGCTCAAGACATTCCCTTTGCCTGGAATGCCTTTCTCCTTTTTTCACTTTAAAAGAATCATCCAATCTTTAATATGCAGTCTAACCTTAACTTAGAGTACTATATTCTCTATCACACAACCAACCATGTGACCATATTTTATATAATATGTTCTCTAATCATTTCCTGTGCGTTAAGTGTATCTGGCTAGGCTTTACATTAATTGGGGATTACGGAAACATTTTATATTTCTTTTCTCTCTCTCACAGTGTTTAGCACAGTGTTACATATATAGTTGGTGTTTAATAAATGCAACAAATTGATGCTTTGAAATGAAGATTTGTAAAAGAGTTTTGCCAGTCTAGATTTTTGAGTAGTTACTGGAACTTCTAGATGTACTCATACCAGTTATGTCCTAATGAAGATAAAAAGATGATAACCAAATTAGCTGAAGAATTGATGAGAGAGATAGTAGAGGTGGCATAAATGTAGTTGAATTCTTTTCAGACCACACAAATCAATAAGAATGAATTTCTAACTCATTCTAAAATATAGGAATTAAGTTTCACATGACTAGATTCCATAAACCTAAATTTCAAAATCATCTCCCTTTTCATTGTTAATAGTGGTATTTCCTATAAAGGTTGTAACCCAAACATAGAAACATTTAAAAAAATTGTGCTCTAAATGTGAGTAGGAATTTTATGAGATTTGCAGAATAAAAAATCTTTGGTTAGTCTTTTCTAAGACTGATACAATAAAAATTTGGGGTAGCCAAAATATTATTGCACTCCCTGGCCAGGCCTGGCTGGATGACAACTATTCATACTGTGTGTATTGGAACTTTTGGGGCTGTATTCATGATTTTAGGCCATGAGGACATCATTTTTCTGTGATTTATTGAATGCAATCCTCAAGTTTGAAAGAGTAGAGAGATCGTTTATATTTTTGGGAAAAAATGCACTTATCAAGGAAGATCTATTCAGTTAAAAAAAAAACCCATATCATTTAAAATTCCAAAAAATCCAAACCACACTGGCAATTACCAATAACCTTCAAATACCTCCACTGTAATCTCCTTTGGGGCCACCGGCCACTTGTGTTCATATTTTTCTTTCACAGTTTGCTCCGTGTTAGTAGTTGGATTTGAATTCTCAACACGCACTCCATGGCTTGGCTTACCCACCAGATTTTGAACAGATTTTACCATATTCTTTAAATCCTCTGGGTAAGGAGTTGGATATCGTTTTAGGTTTATTTCAACCTAGAAGTTTATAAAAAGAAATTTACATAAAAATAACTTCAGCAAGCATGTTCACAAAACTACCCCATTTTATGTGCAGTAGTATAACCAAATGCAATACAGTGAGTGTTGAGCGGGCTGAGAAAATGCTGTAGAGTAGAACATACAGTGTTCTCACATTCAGCCTCATGGGATTTCTCCCTACCCTTTCCCACCTTTCTAGATTATGAACAACTTTTGGATTATATCCTATCTTTAGACCTACCCTGTCAATGGCTGAAATAGCAGTAGGTCAAACACTTAAGTGACTGGTAATCTCTGAGAAATTTAATCAACTTACTATCAGCTGCTTTCATACTTCAGACACTGTTCCCTTTCCTATCTTAATTATTTGTTAAGCAATAATTTTGATGTTAAGAATATCTTCAGAATACCAATGAAGGTGATGGGAGGAGATCTCGAGAGATTTACAAATAGAGCTGTGTATTAAAAAATGGAGAGGTGAAAATATCTGCTGCCCAAGCAGACATTAGCTTTATGTTAATTAGCATGTTACATCAAAAGGTAGGATAGTTAATTCTTGTAAAAATCTAAGAAAAAAATGCTTCAGAGTGGTTTTTATACTTAGTTTTTACCCTAAGAAAATAAACTGCTTCTTGGGTAATATCTTACAATAAAGAGGAATAAAAAATTGAGACCATTTTAAAAGATATTTTAGGCAAACATGTAAATTTTGGCTTTTATTTATCTAGCTATTTATTTCCATTCTTGAATTCATTTTTGGGATATCAACCTGACTTTTGGGAACACATATTCATGACTACTCTTAGCACTGAATTTAATGAGAGAAAATATGAGACATTCCATATAGAATATCCCACATCGGAGTATTTATTATAATATATTTAAAATAGAATAAATACAAGTTGCCCATGCCGATTCAAAGAGAGTGGAGAAAAAAAATAAGGGGCAGATTTACTTGGCCTGGCTTATTCCAACAATTGTGTCTTGTTGCATCTGAGTAGAACCAACTTGACAAAATGGAATGGTTTATGTGATTGTGGTATGTGTCTGTGGAAAATGTGTGTGTGGGGGGGTGGGGAGGTGGAGAAGAGAAGCTGAAGGAGGAAGAGGCAGTGTGGGAAAAGAGAAAAGGAAAAAGAGGGAGGGGCACATACATACCCACCCCCACACACCTATGTAATTCATGGAATGTGAGAAGCTATGATGGTGGTCCAGATCTGAGGATTATGAATACAAATTCAAACACTTTTGCTCATCTGCAGTTTTAGCAAATCCACCAACTTTGATATTCTTTTTAGTATATTTGTCTTCCTACTGGCTCATCAAATACTGGGACTAGACTCCACTAGATGATTTTTAACATTCCTTCAATACTAAAAGTATAAAATTATTTTTCAATAAATATTTGGAAAGCAGATGAAAAGCTAGATAATTTTGTTAATGTAAGTATTGCCTAACTATAGTTTAATCTCAAATAAGCATGAAATTCGTAACGTATAGAAATAAAACTACAAAAATATAACCCAAGACAAAGTTAGACTTGATAGAAAAAGAGTATAAGTTATTAGAGTATAATATAAATACATCCTAGAGTTCTTAAGTTTATAATGCATTCTTAAATAAATATAAAAAGAATGAAATCCATGCTTGACAAAGTTCATTGGGATGCATGCATTCTTGGATCATCTGTTTAAATTGGTATTAGAAATGTTAATCACAAATTAAGTCTAATTTTTAAATTATATTGTTGTACTTGTTTAAAAGTATTTGACATCAAAGGGCTAAAAGTCAAAAAACTACATTTTTTAGAAAGTGAATTGTAGAATGGTATAACTATCATGCCAATTAAGAACATTTTTTGATTTTTAATAACCAGTGGTATATGAATGAAAAATAAGTGAAAATAGGGCATTAAATTAAAATTCTATGTAACTTAAAAAATCCTCAACACAAAATTACACTTATAAATTGAATGGAAGGCAAAAGAAATGTGTTCTTCCTTAATTGACTTAAATACTTCATTGAATAATGTAATCTACTTTTGTAGATGCTATGTCCCATCTGACACAATTAGATAATTATTTACTTATGGCCATGGTACCAATATTTTCTGGTCATTTTAAAAGGAAGTAAATGTGATATTTCGGTTACATCACCAGAATATGTTTGAATATTTTATTTCTGTGACAATATTTAAATCTAGAAACAAATTTAACATGCAGCTAAAGAAGCTTAAGCTATACACCTCTTCCAAAGTCTTGTGAGGGGTCTTATTAAGGTATTACATGGCATTTCATATTCCTTTCCATAAAAGTCCCCTCCCCAAATTGTGGAAGCTTCAGGTCTCACAAAGCTTGATTTGTTTCATTAGAAAATAAGTTTCTTGCTCCTGTTTACTAGTCTACTAGCAAAACTTACTGGACTTGGAGTCAGAAGATTTAAATTTAAGCCACAAATGTACTCCCAACTAGCTACCAGTCACTAATCTTTCTGTCATTTCTATTCATATAACATGGGAATGATATCTTTTCCATGTCCTTGGGTTAATCTAGAGCTAAAATGAGAAAAATATGAAGGTCATTTCTTTGAAAATTTATAAGTACTATGCAGAGATTGGATACTATTTCTAATATCAGATTTTACTTGTATATTTTTAAAGTCTAGATTCCTTAGGTAATCTATATTACTGTGTATATGTCTAGCCATAATACCTGTAACTTGTCTGTAGCTTTTTTCAGATTGTATGCAGCAACATAAGTTATCATTTATTCAATATCTACCATGTGCCAGGCACCATGCTCAATATTTTATAGGGATATTTAATTTATTATTAATTATTTATATAATAAACAATAATAGATATTATTAATCCTATGGGCTTAAATATAAATTAATATTTATATACTAAATGATAAATGATTAATAAATTATAGTAGAATTTATCATTAATTTGTAACTAAATCTCATTTAAATTTCACAACCCATTGCAACAGTTATTCCCACTTTACAGAAAGAAAACTGGGGCTCAGACAGTGTAACTTGCCTAAGGTCATACACCTAGTAGATGCAATGCTTAGATTCAAACCTTTTGACTTTAAGGCTTATGTTACACAAGTGTTACTTATCTCAGAGATATTCCTTGGTGCAGCGCATATTTGTATAATTTTGGAGAAAAAATACTATAAGTTTAAAATGTGAATTTTATTGAGTTAAATAACAAAATAATTTTAATTTTTTAAGAAATAAAGGTAAGTAATGCAATATTTTATAATTTCTTTTAAAATTATGTTTGTAAGCTCTGTACAAGCATATTTTATGCCCTTTTACAGATTATTTTGCTTTCCTACTTTTCAAGTCATGTAGACACTGCTTCAGAAATGAATAAATATGATCATAAACCCAGTTATACTAATAGTTCAGTAATACCCAAATACAAAAGCAGTTTCTTTATATTTCTAAATATATAGGCTATAAATATTCCCTTATTTTAACTGGATTAAAAAAGATATAAATTCATTTATTATAAACATAGGTAGGAAAATCCATCAATTATATTCTTGCAAAAGTATTATGTTTATCACTCACTATAAAGTATTTGCTCATTTCACATATACATTTTATTAAAATGCAATATTTTTACTGAAATATTATTTTAATTTTGGAAAACAAATGTTTCACAACATTCTGTGTATCTCAGATCTAAATACAGTGCAGTAAATGCAAATAGCAGCTGTAAGATATTGGAGACCCCCAAAAACTTAGCAATGAAGAAAGAATTACTTAATGATAATAGCTCGGGCATTTGGCAATGATATCTTGAATTCATACAAAACTATGTTTTTCATGTATTATAATATATTATATTCATATAATATATTATATTTCATATCATGATCAAATTCCAATTTGATTTGATTATAAATTCCAGTAAGAGAAATAATACTTAGTGCTTTGATCATTGATTGTTAATTATCTTATTCTAGGAATTAATTGGAATGGTTTACCAAAAAAGGAAACTTACACCAGGTTCAGTTAGGAAAATGCATTCTCATCTTGCCTTATATTGTAGAAAGAATATAAGACACTGAATAAGAATATAGTCCATTACATGTGGGTAGGAAAGTTTACGAAAAATGTAGTGTTCTTTCATGTTCCATTAAGACATGATTCCCCGCCTACCCCCAGTAGTCTCTTAAAAAACCTAATCCACTGTGATAAGGAAACCCTATTTGCTACAACTCCCAGCCCAATCTTCTCTTACAGGAATTCATTTATCTGTGGTATTCAAATTAAAGGAAATTTTTCAACATATGTCTACCTTTGCGCTCAAAGTCCACTTTCAGCAAATCTCAATTTAAATCTCATACTATTTTAAGAATCAAGTTTTGGCTATTTAATCTCATCTAGAATTGACACTATAAAAAATGTGCATATGTGTGGAGGGGACAATTTAGATTGTATCAATCATATTGTCGACATTCTGCCCGACTATTGTATTCTCATACTTTAAAGAAAAAAATCTTTCAAAATAAAAAAAATAAAATAAAAATGAAACACCCAACTCAAAAACCAAAATCATGCCAGATAGCCCACCAATAGGCACCTCACAGTGATGTTCCCTCCCCTCTGACTCAGTCCTCCCCAACCCATTGCCAATGTCAATAAACAAAAAATTAAATTGGGATCAAACACCGGCAATTTGAAGGTTCCTGTGTGATCAACATTTCTTCCCCCAAATCATGCAGAACATACCCCATAAACCATTGTTCCAAGGTTGCCTGTACAAGGGGGGATTCTCCTACCCCAAACACCTAGGCCTACCTGTCTGCCACTTAGAGAGGGAAGAGTGGTGGATTGTGCTGCAACTGGCAATGGAGTACACATGGTCCTTTCCTGCTGGAGGCCACTTATACAACCCCATGCCAGCTGTGGGTCATTCTGGGGGACGGGCATATCTTGGATCTGCTGATCACACCTGGCCCATGGTGTGCAGCAATCGCCAGACAGTCTGGCAGGTTGGAGAGTAATCCCACGCTGGCCCCTTTCCCAGGGGGCTTGGCAGGAGAGATCCTGTGGGAGAAGGAATCTCCATTTTCTGGGAGAAAGAGGCGCACTGTAGCAATACTTTCACTTTATCATTTTTCTACTCTCAATTTTTTTTCTTTCACTCTGGGTAATGCATTTAAAACAACCATCATAAAATTAGTTTTAAATCCATGTAATAAAACAGTACCAATATCATATGAAAGTGTCACAATTTCTCCACACAATGCAGCATTCATACTACACTGTACACACTATAAGTAGGGCATTATACTCTAGTCCATTTGAAAGTTGATAGCATAGGTCAATGGTTCCTTTTTAAATTTCATGTAAATTAAAGGTAAAATGGTGCTAAATTGAATGTACATGTAATGAACCAGAAGAATATGATTAATTTAGCGTAAGATTACAAAATATTCCATTCATCATACATCCATGATGATTTATTTAGAAGTTTGTTTGTGCTCTAATTTGTCCAATAGCCAATGGCATTGGAAATATTCAAATTAGTCAAAATAGTTTGAGATTTTGGAAACACACGTTGTTTTTACCAATATATAAGTAAACCAAATGTAAATAAACATAAAGAAAAAAAATTCTAAAGTATAATGAACCTACTCTGATTGTAAACAAACCTGATCATATAACACACAAACAGGGCTTCTAAATAATACTTTACATTTACTGTATTTTATGTTTTCATTGACACATATACTGGAGTATATTAAATGCACTCTTTTCTTCTTGGACCCTTTGAATATAGATATTTAGGAAGAAGCATGCAGTTTTTGACAATTCAGCGAAATATAAAAATGAATCAAAGGTCCAGTATAGAATGCATCATTCATTGGTTCTGGATTTAACGTATGAAATCCTTAAAAGAAGAACTGAAATGTTCTAGTGGTTTGTTGTTTTGCTTTTGGTTTAGCATTAGTTTTTCTAGGAATTCACAAGTTAAACAAATGTCTCTTTGGTTGTTAGATGTCACTAACCAACCATCCAGAAACATTTTTTAAAAACCAAAATCTTTAACAAAATTGTTAATTTGGATTTGGAAATCCATTTTGGGTTCTCCATAATAACATAGGTAGGTCTTGTCAGTAAGGGCTCAATTACCTTGTCTAATTCTAGTAAGGTTCTATAGTGTATTGGCTTAAGTTTAGAAAATGTGGGAAGGAGAGGACAGAGAAAACATCACACAATATGGATTTATTAATAGGATATAAATATAATTATTCAGATAATTAGTCACTAAGAGTGAGAGCTGTTAGTATCCATGATGGAAAAAGTGCACAGATAAAATTATAAAAAATAAATGAGAGATTCAAGATGTTGCCATGATGATAACATGAAACATAGATTTTAAAATTCAAGTCTTATTACTTAAATTAGTCCCAATAAAAGATTTTTAAAACTATGATTAGATATTCTTACATATAAATGGAAGCTAAACCATGGGTATGCATGGCTATACAGAGTGGAATAATAGACATTGGAGACTCCAAAAAGTGGGAGGCCAGGAGGGTAGATGAGGGATGAAAAATCACCTATTGGGTACAATATACACTTTGCAGGTGTTAGGTCCATCAAAAGCTCAGACTTCACCACTGCACAATATATCCATGTAACAAAACTGCACTTGTACACCATAAAGCTATAAAAATGATATAAAAATATGCTTTGAGGTAAAAAATATTTAAATTATTTTCCCTAAGGAACATCATCTGCCATTAGGCACTCATCTCCTTTAAAATTTTTCCTTACATTTAAGGAAGTTAAATTCTTCTCAAATATCCCAGGGACACAGACCTTTCAGCAATTTTAATGCCAATGTAACATATTAATCAATTGACCCTTCCATAAATGTGTATTTTGGACTTATGTAGTCTGCATGATGCCTTGCTCAGTGATTAAAAGAAAACTATTGCAGTGTGCCAAAGATGGAATAAGGTGCTTAGGGGAAGTCCATTACCCAGATTTTTTTTTTTTTTTACTTCCTCTCAGCTTGAATCTCTCTCATTCTGTAGGATGGGGTGGCTTATCAAATTTCCTCATTCAGATTTAGGACATTAGTCTCATTCCAAAGCACACCAATGCTTCTAGAACTACCAGGCTGCTGTAATGAAAGGTACCACCATGAGACTGGAAGATGTTTTTGACCTTCTAACAGAGGTCACTAACTTGTTCCCAAATCTATTTGAATAATAACAACGGACAAACAAAAAGAATGTGAAGAAGAAAGAAGAAACAAAAACTAAAAGGTTCACCTTAACTTTCCCAGCATTTTCATCATCTTCTTTTTTGTCTTCAAATTCAAAGGCAACAGTCATGCGTTGTTGTCTCTGCTCTTCCCACAACGTAGGATTAAAGCTGTCACTGTCTGACTGGAAATCTACAGTTAAATTCCAAAAGTATTATTGATTTTTTTATATAGAGTGTTACTATTAGAACTTAATACACTGTGCAAAAAATGATGATAGATAGTACAAACAAATACAAAAATAAGAAAAAGAAAGAAAGAAGCAAAGAATGAGAAAGGAAAGAAGAAAGAAGGGAAGAAGAAAGAAGGAAAAGAGGAAAGAAGGAATAAAATTCTCTTGGTATTTATTACATTGTCTTTTGACATCTTGACTCAAATTCAGCTTTCCTAAGTATACATAAATTACATATTGGGATTGGGAAATTTTCTGGTGTAGGGAATGGGTTCTCCATAGGATAACAATAATAATAGAACTGGACTAAGCACTTTAAAGCATTATCTCTTTGAAACCTCATAACAGCATAATGGTACTATTTATATCATGCTTATTTTATTAATGAGCAAAGCATAACTGAGTTTTAAGAGACTTGCTTAAAGTTATGTAGCTTCTCTGTGGCTAATGGCAGAATTCTATTCCATCATGTCTGAATAGAGCCTATATTTGTAACCACAAAACCCTATCAGGATTTCTTTTTCCCTTTCTTTTTTCTTTTTCTCTTTTTTTTAGACAGGGTCTCACTCTGTTGCCTTAGTTCTGTCGCCCCAGCTAGAGTGCAATGGCATCATCCTAGCTCACTGCAGCCTCAGACTCCTGGGCTCAAGCAATCCTCCTGCCTCAGCCTCCTGAGTAGCTGAGACTACAGGTGCATGCCACTATGCCTGGCTAATTTTTATATTTTTTGTAGAGATGGGGTCTCACTCTTGCTCAGGC
This sequence comes from Indri indri, assembly GCA_004363605.1. NCBI lineage: Eukaryota > Metazoa > Chordata > Mammalia > Primates > Indriidae > Indri > Indri indri. Next base: position 24,023 of record RJWJ010019139.1, read on the forward strand.
TGGTCTCAAATTCCTGACATCAAGTGATCCTCCCCACCTCAGCCTCCCAAAGTGCCAGGATTACAGGCATGAGTCCCTCCCTCCCTCCCTTCCTTCCTCTCTCTCTCTTCGTTTTCCTTTTTCATTCCTTCTAGACCAGGTCCTGCTCTATCACCCAGGCTGGAGTGCAGTGGCGCAATCATAGCTCACTGCGTAACATTGATTTTGCAGTAAAGTGTCTAAGATTGCAACTTTTTGGGGTATGTGTGCGGGGGAGGCAATGAAGGAGAGAAGCTTGTTTTTATGGTAGAGAATGAGGAAAATTTAGTCTGTAACATTAAGGTTCCAATTAGTTTAAATGTGTCTCAAATTGACAGGCAAAATGTCTTATAAATCCTTAATTTACATGAAAATGTTGGCTAATGATACATCTTCTTTGCACTATTATTGCAAAGATCACTTTAAAATGCAATAAAAGTACTTAGTTCAGGCTAAATTCTTTAACAAAGGAGGACTTTGTCATATATTTCTTTGTTTGTTGAAGGGATTCTGAAAATTTATGACACTCCTGCCTGGAAAACCAAAGGGTGACTTCCTTGAAGTTCAAGAAACCTTTCAATTACCAACTTTTCTTTCCTCAAAGGGCAAAAAAACCCCACCTAGGCTAATTCCTTAACATCGTACCTTACCTAACTAAATCTACCTCACACCCTGGGAGAAATTATGGATTTAATCTGTGAGTCTAGCTCTCAGAAATGACCAGTGAATATGAAACACTTTTCATTTTTCCCCACATGCTTTTAAAATTAGATATTTTGATAATCTAGGGTTACTAAAATGAAGATGTAAGTAAAGCTACATGAATAAAACATAATCTTTACTTAAGACTTTTCTTATATGATATGTAAACATGGTGGTTTTTCTTTCATAAGTTCAAGAGATCAACTTTATTAATGTCTGAAAAATACATATCAAAATAATTTTTCCTTTTTCTACTTCTGTAAGTCAAAATTTTAAAAAAATATTCTAAAATAACTCTAAATGGTTCACTTACATTTGGAAGTCAAAGACTAAACCCATTTATTATAATTATCCTTGAAAATAAAAAAATACATAAGAAAATGGTTTCTTTTACAAGTTGTTCTCATTCAAGCGTATGTTGCGGATTTTATCCATGGCTGGATGAAAGTGAGTTTACTCTTCTAAGAATTACTGTTACTCTACAACTGTAGAAAATGCGCATGTCGACCAGTGCTGGCTTGAGCTAAGAAGCCTTTTCTAAGTTTCAAATATTAATAGTAAAGGACAAACTTCTTTTAAAATTTTTATGAATAATGTGATCATGGGATAGAAGATTTAATTATTCAAAAAGGTTTTAGTTTTTCTGAAAAACTATTCCTATCATAGTTGCTGAAATAGCTTAGGGAAACTCAGCTTGAAAAAAAAAAGAATGGTCATTATTTGCAAGTCTTTTTATAGTTGATTCGGAACATGAGTCAACTATAATTTGAGTCCTGAAGTCACTGGACTAAATGTTTAAATTGTGTTCATGCAATAAGTGAATACAGAAAATAAAGCAGCTCATTGAATATTCCTTGGATCTGACTGCGCTTAGCTTGTTTCAGTTAGCTGGGTACCACATATGGTTAACTAGTCCTGTGTCTTGCAATCCACAAAGAAAAGGAGTTGCTCCTAAAGGGCAACATTATTTTCATGAGAGATATAAAGAGGAAGAGTTTTGTTTTCGAATCTTACCTGAAATATTACAGCATAGACAATAAGACTCATGCTTAGAGTAAATCCCCAAATGATATTTGTATATCGCATAATTATCTTTACAGGCTTGCCCATGAGCTAGTACTCCTGGCCAGAGATCTGAATAAAATTAGTCTTTTCTATCCATAATCATTAGAAGTAAAGAAGAAATTTCTTCTGACAATTTACCTTCATCACCACGAGGTTGCTGGGGAAACATGTAGTTAGTCAATACTCTTTGCTTTGTTTCTGGATGGGCTTCAGTTTGTAAAGGGATAAGGGCTTTGGACTGGAAGCAAAGAACATATAATCAGATTAGTAACATTGCAAATATGAAGAATATTTATTTTATATAACAGTCAATAGTCTGGCCTCACACAGATGAATGAACAATTGAAAGAAAAGCGAAAAAAAATAAATAAATAAAAGTATAACATGAAATAAGACTATTGCTGAGGAATATTTTCAAATTCTAAGATTTTCATAATGAAGTTTTCTTCTTCTTCAGTATACTCTTCTACAAAACTTACCAAAACCTATTCAACTGAACAATGTCAGTTTTAATCCTGAAGAGACCAAAATGTGTTAAATTGTTTCAACTAAGTAAGCTTTTGATATGGCACTATGTGCCTATTCATTTTCATGGACTGTTGCCCTAGAAAGACGAATGGATTTCACTGTTAAATCCGGGGTACATAAGATCATCCATGAATTTAATTAGGCTAAAAAAGTATTCATTTATTTCTTTTATATATATATACATATATATATATTTGAGACAAGGTCTTGCTCTGCTGTCTGGACTAGAGTGCAGTGGTGAAATCGCAGCTCACTACAATCTCAAACTCCCAGGCTCAAGCCATCCTCCTGCCTCAGCCCCCTGAGTAGCTGGGACTATAGGTGTGCACCAGCATGCCGGCTGTTTTGTATTTTTTGTGGAGATGGGGTTTTGCTATGGTGCTCAGGCTGATCTTTAACTCCTGGCCTCAAGTGTTCCTCCTGCTTCAGCCGACCAAAGTGCTGGGATTACAGGTGTGAGCCTCCGTGCCCAGCCTTCTAAGAGATATTTTTATGATCAAAGATGGGACCCATATTTCAGATAAGCAACTGTACTTGTATCTGATATGTTACAATATATTTACTTATGGTCAATTTCATTCTCTTTTATCAATTTGATTTTGGAAATACTATTTTTGAAAGTTTTTTTAGAACTCTGATATTATATGCCAGAAATATATTGGAAATAATCATATTATTTAACATACTAAAATATGCTTATTTCATGACATTTACTAATAGAAGTAAAGCACAAAGGGGATTTGGGATACCAGTTTGTCTCATGAAACTCAGTCAGAAACACATTAAATTAGTGTTCCAAGCAAAAGTTAAATGATGCAGTCACTGTTCTGTTCATTCTCCCACAAGAATAACAAATCATGATACTAGGGGGTGTTTTTTCATAATGCAGGACTATAGGATAGACTGTTCCACTAGCACAGTTCACATTAATTCCAGAAATGATTTATTTATACTGATGTATTAATGCCTTGACAAATCTATAGTTTATTGATAAGATTTGAATTTGAATGAAAATCTAATTTTTTTACACAGTAGATGGAAGGAAAGACTCTATTGACTGCAGGAACGCAAACATTATTCTTACATTTACATTTTATATTTTGTAGAGGTTATTTTTAATTTTTCACAAAAGTAGACCAATAGCTAGAAGTGTGAACAATTCATTTACTGATAATGCTACTTTTATGCTTAGAAAATAATGATAAACTGAATTCAGGATGGATTGTTTTCATTTGGTCATTCATATTTTGGAATAGGTGCTTCAAAATTTTAGGGTCACATGAAAAAAGAGGACTAATAAAATACACCAAAATTGTCTATCACCAGTTCTTCTGGTGGCAAATCAGATGTCTTCAATTGTTTCTTGTTATTTTCCGGTTAATAAAATTATTCATTAACACTCAATTACTAATTCAGTTATAATCTATTTTCCAGAATATAAAGAATTATATCAAAAAAATTTCACAGAAAATACTAGTAGTTGCCAAAAGACACCTGCAAATTTCTTGAATAAAGCTTTTGAATTAAGTCGATTATAATTAAAAGCATGAGAAAAAAAGGAACAGAGGATAATTCCCTCTTGTGGGGATTGTGGTAATGGTTTCTTTTTCTTTACCTTCAGAGATATAATTAAATTACATCCTCTAAGGACATATGTGTACCACCTAAAGCTAAAAGCCTATAAAATAATCATTTTGTGTATTGATCTCTGAGAGTGAACCAGATGTTCAATAGATATATTTACGGAAGATGGGGATTACAGTACTGTTTTCTCTGTAACAATGTCTGAATTGCTATCTCCACAAAAATCTTTCCTCTAGAGAATAAAGAACCTACATTTTGTAGTGATTGTCAAAGTTATCTATTAGGAATAAGTTAGTAATTCAGAGTTTCAATTACAGTTCATCTTAATAAACAAAGTAAATCAGGTAATAAAAGTTCTTACCTGATTGTCAGAAAGCCATAAAGCTGCAAGCTCTTTAAGTTTGGTAAAAGAGAATGGTAAGTTCTTCAATCTGGAAAAATAAGAAAATTCTAGTAGCATGGGTAAAGATGGATAAAGTTCATTTCTAAGAAGAATTACTTAAAATACTCATAACTCATTGATTTCATTCTTCTCTCCAATCTTTTCTCCACTGAGCAGCCTGAACAATATTTAAAAAATGAAAACCTTCTATTTGCAACCCTTCAAATACTTCCCATTGTATCTGGATGAAAATAAAAATTATTAACATGCATTGTCAAAGCTTAAAAGGTCTGGCCCCTAAGAACTCCTCCAGAAGTGTCTTCTGAAACTCTTTTCCTGACTCATCAGCATCACTGGTTCTCTGTCAGCCTCCCCTGTCCTCTGGAACACCCTTTCTCCTGTAATTCACTTTACTTCACTTGACTAACCCCACATATCCTTTTGTTTTCAGCTTAAATGCCATTTTTTCAAAAAGGCTTTCCTGGACTCCTTATTTAAATTACTTTCATCAGTCTAGTGTCAAAGTACCTTGTATTTTCCTTCCTGGAATATTTTGCAGTTTTAAATGATGTATTTATTTTTGTGATTATTTTCTTAGTCTGGAAGATTCCATGAGGGCAAGTGGACATGTCTGTCTTACTGCTAAAGGAATTTACAGCTCCCAATGCTATGTTGCCCATTAGAAAGTGTGTTCTTTTGTTCTTTCACCTTTTGTATGTTGTGTAGTGAATGTTGAAAGAGGAAATCTTTAGAAACAGCCCTTTCAAGATATGTTAAGTTTGACATCAGCCTTGGTATTCAATCCAAATTATATATTTAGCTTTGGCTTCAGCCTTTGGAAGGCCAACTTGCTAAATGCCTACTTTAACATATTATCTGAATCCCTGAAATTGTGCATGATCAACAAATTGTGATCACATAAGTTACTATCACAGCTCATCAGCAAAGTGAGTAGTGCAAGCAAGATATGCCGATAAGATTTATTGCTGACTTCTGGATGTTCACTTTTGAATACAGATAAACATTTTAGATATAATTTGGAATAAAAATCTCAAGTTTTAATATGTTGAAATTCTATTAACCAACTGAGGAATAAATTTATTTTGATAATGGAACAAAATTACAATATTTAATAAGTATTGTGGAAGCAGTTAATTTAAATGCAAAAACAGTTAAACACTTTCAAATAATTTAATAAATACGAAAAGAGATTGACAGCCAATACAAAAAGATTGAGTGTGCATTAGATAACTTTAGGATGAATATAATTACCTTTCTGTGCTAAATAATATTTGTGAAACATAAATAAGAATACAAAGAATAACAGATATTAAATTATGTCAATTTTTAATAGAATTATTTGTCATACTATCATTCATAACTTTAAGCCAAATTACCCAAAAAAGTTATTTCTAATTTGAAATTCACTTAAGCCAGAAATTATGAAGTAAGGTATTATTGGGGGAATTTTTCACATCATATGGGGACAAATTAAAAGCAGAATTTTAATTCTGCTGCATTAAAATTACATGAGGGGAAAACTCTCCAGAGTCATGTACAACAATGTCCACGATGTCATTATCAATCCATTCACAATGGTAGAATATGAAGAAAGAAACTGCTAGGGAAGGATGAGTTTCCCTCATTTTTTCTTGCTCTTCCATTGGAAGTGAGCCTGTATTTAGTATCACAAATGTGCACTATAGTGGTCACAGGAGCAATCTTGCAGCTGACAGGGCAGAGGAATCATTGCTTCTAACTATAATGTCAAGCTTTAAAAATCTATTACATTTTAAATATGAAATTATTATAATCATTACTTTTGGATAATATTTCTTCTTCTTCTTTTTTTTTTTTTCTTGAGACAGAGTCTCATTCTGTTGCCAAGGCTAGAGTGCCATGGCGTCAGCCTAGCTCACAGCAACCTCAAACTCCTGGGCTCAAGCATTCCTTCTGCCTCAGCCTCCCAAGTAGCTGGGACTACAGGCATGTGCCACCATGCCTGGCTAATTTTTTCTCTATGTATTTTTAGATGTCCAGCTAATTTCTTTCTATTTCTTTTAGTAGAGATGTGGTCTTGCTCTTGCTCAGGCTGGTCTCGAACTATCCACCCTCCTGAGCTCAAACTATCCACCCGCTTCGGCTTCCCAGAGTGTTAGGATTACAGGCGTGAGCCACTGCGCCCGGCCAATATTTCTTATTTAATCTTTTCTCCAAGCAGTTCATTCTCTGATGGTAATATTTAATTTTGGTGGCAGCTTTAGCTGAATATTGACTTTTACCTCTAGTTGATTCACTGATTGATTCGTTAATCTAAAAATATTAATTTGGCTCCATAGCATGTTCCATTCACTCTGCTAGGACATAACTTAAGCTTGTATTTCTGGTCTGATGAAGT
>RJWJ010019140.1:0-30696 GCA_004363605.1 Indri indri
GGTGATATAGCACCTCTTGTATACTCCTGGATAGGGTTGGAACGCATTCTACTAAGCGAAGTATCCCAAGAATGGAAAAACAAGCACCACATGTACTCACCATCAAATTGGTAGTAACTGAACAACACATAAGTGTACATATAAGAATAACATCTATTGGATGTCGGGTAGGGAGGGAGGGGGAAGGGGGAGGGGCGACAGGGAGGAGGGGACGGATATATGCATACACAAAGAGTGCAATGCACACCATCCGAGAGATGGACACACTTGAAACTGGGACTTGGGGGGAAGGGGGGGCAAGGGCAACATACGTAACCTAAACATCTGTACCCCTATAACAACAAACAATAATAAAAAAAAAGGTACATGCAGATTATTTCAATACACAGAACATTTAACATTTTATTCATAGTAGATACTATGAGCCCAGGAGTCTGAGTCTTCTGTGAGCTATGATCAAGCCACTGCACTCCAGCTTGGGCCAAAGAGTGAGACCTCATCTCTAAAAATTAACCTGTGAACTATTGATTTAAGAAGAACACAATATAAAGTTGACTGGGAGCTCTGTGTAAGGTGTAGGGGTTGGTCAATTTCACTATTAGACTTCCCTTTGAGGTGACTGGTTGGGGACCTGCACAATCTGCAAAGACTTCTAAGTTCAAAAAGTAGAGGCCTTTGCTCTGGGACTGTTTTATTTCTTTGGAGAACCCTCTGGTACTTTGTTGGAGTGTAGATGCTTGGCTCTTGTGATTTCTACCCACAAGCATGGGGGAGGTAAAGGGAAGGTAGGGGGAGATGAACTGTTCCAACACACACTTCCAATTATTCCCCGTTTGAGGCTCTACATCTCACTCCCACTGTTAGGATGCCTTTTCTGCACCTCTCCAGAGTTTCCAAGGTAGATTAGCTCTTTCCTGGTGGATCCCCTTCCATGTATGCACTATGCCCATGCCTTTCCCTGCTTTCTCTGTTACCACCCCTCCCGCCCCTTTCTGCTTGCCAGAAAGTTGTTGAAATCTCTCCCATTGATGGGAACTCCACCAGTTTTATTTGGAGTTGTGAGTTTCTATGCTTGATTCCTTTACTCTTATTTTTTAGGGTCTTGGGAGTCAGAGAAGACAAATGTATTCAATATTCTTGAATGGGAATCCAAATCTGCCAGAGATTATCTGGATATGCCAAGTGGGTAGAACATCTGTGAACCACTGGCAATGGAAAAAGCCTGAGTTTGGGAATCTTACAGGTTTGAGTTTGAATTCTGACTCTCTGACATCCTTACTCAACTCACTTATATCCATAAGCCTCAATCTTCTCCTTTGTAAAGTGGGAATAACAATGTCTACTTGATAGAGTTGTCGGAAAATTTTCTTTGATACTATAGATAAAGCATCCAACACAAGGTTTGGCATGCAGTAGCTTTCAAAAAATAGTAGTGAACACTTTTTATTTATTTATTTTTTAATTTTAAAGAGATGTATTCTGAGCCAAATTTGAGGACCATGACCCCAAGCCACGCCCAAGAAACCTTGGGCAAGTGGACTCACTGTGGTTGGGTTACCATTTGGTTTTTTTAAAAATTTATTTCAGGATATTATGGGGGTACAAACATTTTGGATACATGTTATGACTTTGCCACACCCAAACCATGATTTGGGGTGTGCCTTTTTCTCCCTACAATGCTCACCATATCCATTAGTTGTGAGTATACCCACCCCCAACCCCCTAATCCCTAGTAGTGAACACTTTTTAATGGGAGCAAGTGGGAAATGTGATTGGAAGGATTCAAGTCAGGTTTTGGGTAGGTGAGGAACTTGAATGCCAGAATTTATTCTTGTTGACATTTAGGAAGCTTGACAGGCTTCTGAGCCAGAGAGTAATGTGATCCCAAATAATTTGTTGGATTGTTCCCTCAGTCTGGTCTGGGGAGGGAGCAAGAAGCCCTTGGACCAGTAGCTCTTGGGTTAAAATCTTTGTCTGCATCTGAGTTATTTGTAACTGTAGTCATAGCAATGAGTTTGGCAATCGAGCCAGTGCTGCAAGCTCCTGACAGTGTGGAGTGGAGGGCAGTGGGAGAAGATGCAAAATTTGGAAGGGGGGGTCGTCTGTGACCAGCATATCACTTTTTTGATTTGTCTGAAGCTTTTAGCTTGAGACGAGGGTGAGAGTCCTTCAGGGAGAATTATTGCACATTGGAGACTTTCTTGTCCAATCAGGAGATTAGAGATACTTCAGAAGTGAAAATAAGCAGAGAGAGAGACCTCGGCTCAAGGCCACACAGAAAGTCAGGGACAGAGACAGAATCAGACTTTTTTAAAATAAAAACAACCCAGGGTCATGGAACTGAAGCATAAATAAACCTGGAGAGAACCTTTGGAAATACTTCATACACCACCCCATCAATGCACACACGCCCTTCCTTTTTTTTTTTTTATTTCAGCATATTATGGGGGTACAGATGTTTAGGTTACGTATGTTGCCCTTACCCCCGCTGCCCCCCGAGTCCGAGTTTCACGCATGTCCATCTCCCGGATGGTGCTCATTGCACTATTTGTGTATGCATATACCCATCCCCTCCTCCCCCTCCCCCTTGCCCCCTATCCCCTGCCCGACATCCAATAAATGTTATTCTTATATGTACACTTAGGTGTTGATCAGTTAATACCAATTTGATGGTGAATACATGTGGTGCTTGTTTTTCCATTCTTGGGATACTTCACTTAGTAGAGTGCATTCCAGCTCTATCCAGGAGTATACAAGAGGTGCTATATCACCATTGTTTCTTAAAGCTGAATAGTACTCCATGGTACACATATACCACATTTTATTAATCCACTCATGTATTGATGGGCACTTGGGTTGTTTCCACATCTTTGCAATTGTGAATTGTGCTGCTATAAACATTCGGGTGCAGGTGTCTTTTTTATAGAGTATCATTTGATCTTTTGGGTAGATGCCCAGTAATGGGATTCCTGGATCGGATGGTACTTCTAATTGTATCTCTTTAAGGTATCTCCACATTGCTTTCCACAGAGGTTGCACTGGTTTCCAGTCCCACCAGCAGTGTATGAGTGTTCCTATCTCCCCGCATCCACGTCAACATTCATTGTTTTGGGACTTTTTGATAAAGGCCGGTCTCACTGGAGATAAGTGATATCTCATTGTGGTTTTGATTTGCATTTCCCCGATGATTAGAGATGTTGAGCATTTTTTCATATGTTTTTTGGCCATTATTCTGTCTTCTTTTGAAAAGTTTCTGTTCATGTCCTTTGCCCACTTTTTGATAGGGTTGTTTGATTTTTTCTTGTTGATTTTCCTGAGTTCTAAGTAGATTCTAGTTGTCAGCCCTTTATCAGATTTGTAGCATGCAAAAATGTTCTCCCATTCTGTAGGTTGTCTGTTTGCTCTCGTGACAGTTTCTTTGGCTGTGCAGAAGCTTTTTAATTTGATCAGGTCCCATTTATTTATTTTGGTTGTTGCTGTGATTGCCTTTGGGGTCTTCTTCATAAATTCTTTGCCTAGGCCAATGTCTAGAAGAGTATTTCCAACATGTGCCTCTAGAATTCTAATAGTTTCACTCCTCAGGTTTAAGTCTGTTACACAGTGCGAGTTGATTTTAGTGAGAGGTGAAAGGTGTGGATCCTGGTTCAGTCTTCTACATGTGGCTATCCAGTTTTCCCAGCACCATTTATTGAATAAGGATTCTTTTCCCGAGTGTATGTTTTTGTCTGCTTTGTCAAAGATTAGGTGGCTATATGAGGATGTTTTTATATCTGGGTTCTCAGTTCTGTTCCACTGGTCAATGGCTCTGCTTTTTGTGCCGGTTCCAAGCTGTTTTGACTACAGCCTTATAATAAAGTTTGAAGTCTGGTAAGTTGATACCTCCCATTTTGTTTTTATTGCCTAGAATTGTTTTCGCTATGCGGGGTCTTCTCTGGTTCCATACGAACCGTAGAATTAGTTTTTCTACATCTGTGAAGCATGATGTTGGTATTTTAATAGGGATTGCGCCAAATCTGTAGATCACTTCGGGTAGTATAGACATCTTAACAATGTTGATTCTACCGACCCACGAGCATGGTATGGTTTTCCACCTGTTTGCATCCTCTGCTATTTCCTTCCTCAATGTTTCATAGTTCTCCCTGTAGAGGTCTTTTACCTCCTTAGGTAAATATATTCCTAGATACTTTATTATCTTTGTTGCTATTGTGAAGGGAATTGAGCCTTTGATTAGGTTCCCAGTATGACTGCTATTGGCATATATGAAAGCCTCTAATTTGTGTGTATTGATTTTGTATCCTGAGACTTTGCTGAATTCATTTATCAATTCCAGGAGCCTCTTGGTTGAATCCATGGGGTTTTCTAGATATAATATCATGTCATCAGCAAATAGTGAGAGTTTGATCTCTTCTGTTCCCATTTGTATGCCTTTAATTCCACTCTCTTGCCTCATTGCTGTGGCCAGGACTTCCAGCACTATGTTGAATAGAAGTGGAGATAGTGGGCAACCTTGTCTGGTTCCAGTTCTAAGTGGGAATGCTTTCAATTTTTCCCCATTCAGTACGATGTTGGCTGTGGGTTTGTCATAAATGGCTTGTATCATTTTTAGGTAAGCCCCATCTATACCTATTTTGTTAAGCGTCCTTATCATAAAAGGGTGCTGAATTTTGTCAAATGCTTTTTCTGCGTCTATTGAGAGAATCATATGGTTTTTGTTTTTGCTTCTGTTTATGTGGTGAATTACATTTATAGATTTGCATATGTTGAACCATCCCTGCATCTCTGGAATGAAGCCCACTTGGTCATGATGGATTATTTTCTTAATCAGCACCTGGATTCGGTTAGCTAGAATTTCATTGAGAATTTTTGCATCTATATTCATAAGGGACATTGGTCCGTAGTTTTCTTTTTTGTTTTGTCCTTTCCTGGTTTTGGTATCAGGGTTATGTTGGCTTCATAAAATGTGTTGCAGAGGAATCCATCCTTCTTGATGCTGTGGAATAATTTCTGCAGGATAGGCAACAATTCTTCTTTGTAGGTGTGGTAAAATTCGGGTGTGAAACCATCTGGTCCAGGACTTTTCTTTTTTGGAATTTTTTTATTGCTGTTTCAATTTCAGTCCTTGATATTGGTCTGTTGAGGAATTCTATTTCTTCCTGGTTGAGCCTAGGGAGGCTGTGTGTTTCTAAAAATTTGTCCATTTCCTCCACATTTTCCAGTTTGTGTGCGTAAAGGTTTTTGTAATATTCATAAATTATGTCTTGAATCTCTATGGTATCAGATGTGACTTCTCCTTTTTTGTTCCTGATGGAGCTTATTATGGATTTTTCTTTTCTGTTTTTCATTAGTTTAGCCAAAGGTGTGTGAATTTTTTTTGTTTTTTCAAAGAATCAACTTTTTGTTTTATTAATCTTCCATATAGTTTCCCTGTTGTCAATTTCATTTATTTCTCATTTGATCTTATTAATTTTCCTTCTTCTTCTGGGTTTGGGATTGGCCTGTTCTTCTTTTTCCAGTTCTTTGAGTCGGTTCATTAGGTTGTCTATTTTTGATCTTTTTGACTTTTGGATATAGGCATTTATGGAAATAAACTTTCCTCTCAGGAATGCTTTGGCTGTGTCCCACAGATTTTGATAACTTGTGTCACCTTTGTCATTTAGTTCAAAGAATCTTTTGATTTCCATTTTTACTTCCTCGTTTATGAAGGAATCGTTCAGCAGAAAGTTGTTTAATTTCCATGACTTTGTGTAGACATGAGAGTTTCTGTAGGGGTTGATTTCTGTTTTTATCCACTGTGATCTGAGAAGATGCATGGTATGATTTCTATTTTTTAAAATTTTTTGAGACATGCTTTGTGTCCTAGAATATGGTCAATCTTAGAGAATGTCCCATGAGCTGATGAGAAGAACGTGTATTCAGTGGTTTTTGGGTAGAATGTCCTGTAAATGTCAGTCAAGCCCATTTGTCCTAGAGTTCTGTTTACGTCCATTATTTGTTTGTTGATTTTCTGTTTGGAGGATCTGTCCTGTGCTGTCAGTGGGGTGTTGAAGTCTCCGACTATTATGGTGTTGCTGTCTATCAATTTGTTTAGATCAAGTAGAGTTTGCTTTATGAATCAGGGTTCACCTAAGTTGGGTGCATACATATTTAGAATTGTTATGTCTTCTTGTTGAACTGTACCCTTCCCCATTATATAGTGACCCTCTTTGTCTTTTATTACTTTTGTTGATTTAAAAAACAAGTTATCTGAGATCAAAACTGCCACATCCGCCTTCTTTTGGCTTCCATTTGCTTGAAATATTGATTTCCACCCCTTTACTTTGAGTCTAAATGCATCCTTGCAAGTTAGATGTGTTTCCTGGAGACAGCGGATGCTTGGCTTGTTTTTTTTTTTATCCATTCGGCCAACCTATGTCTCTTGAGAGGGGAGTTCAAACCATTCACATTTATTGACAGAACCGATAAGTGGGGTGAATTGCTGTTCCTTCTGTTGGGTTGCATTTCATTGCTTTGTTTTCTCTCTTGAGCCATTGTGGAATCTAGCCTTTGATCTTTAACTTTTGAGTGGATTCACATTCGAGAGTGTTTATTGTGCTGATCCTTGTGTAATTCTGTTTTGAGTACTTCTTGGAGAGCTGGTCTTGTCTTGATGAATTCCCTCAGTCTTTGCTTATGTGAGAATGTCTTTATTTCTGCTTCATATATGAAACTTAGTTTAGCAGGGTACAAGATTCTAGGCTGGGCATTATTCTGTTTCAGAAGAGTGAGAATGGGACCCCAGTCTCTTCTTGCTTGTAGCGTTTCAGTTGAGAAATCTGGTGTTATTCTGACGGGCTTTCCTTTGTATGTTACTTGTTTCTTTCACCTTAGAGCTCATAGAAGGGCCTCTTTCATGGATATTTTGGTCAATCTGATCACTGCATGATGTGGTGTCTTCCTATTCGCATTGAATCTCCCTGGGGTTCGTTGAGCTTCTTGTACCTGGATATCTAGATTTTTATCAAGGCCTGGGAAATTCTCCTCTATTAATTCTTCAAATAGCTTATCCAGCCCTTGAGTGTTATCTTCTTCGCCTTCCGGAACCCCTATTACCCCCGGGTTCGGTTTTTTTCACATAATCCCACATTTCTTGTAGGCTTATTTCTTTTCTCTTAATTTTCTGCTCGATCTCTGTGACTGACTTATTTAATTGGAAGGAGTTGTCTTCAATCTCTGAGATGCTTTCTTCTGTTTGATCTACCCTGTTCTTGAGGCTTTCCACAGTGTTTTGTAGTTCTCTGAATAAGTACCTCATTTCCAGGAGTTTGGTTTGATTTTTCTTTAATATTTCAATTTCTTTAGTGAATTTTTCTTCCAAGTCCTGGATTTTTTTTGTGGTTTCTTTGTGTTGGTCATCCATTTTTTCTTGCATATCATTCAGTTTTCTTACAATCCATGTTTGAAATTCTTCTGTCATTTTAGTCTTCTGAGTTTGGTTAATGTCCATTGCCGGGGAGCTGTTGTTCCTCTTTGGGGGTGTGCTTTCCGTTTGAGTCTTTATACTTCCAGAGTTCTTTCGCTGGTTCCTTCCCATCTGGATCAGTTGTTCCTTCTTGCCTTTAGGTTTTCGTTTGCATAATGACATACCCTGTTTAGTCTCTGAGCCAGTAGGTGGTGTTTGTGCGTGAGATTCGACCACACCCTTTATGATGAATCAGTAGATGCAGTATATGCAGTAAAAGCGTGTGCAGGATGACCTCCCTGTCAGTAGGTGGTACTTGCAGGGAGGAGCATGCTGTTTTTGGGTCCTGTTGCTAGCTGTTGTTCCTCTAGAGAGGCCCTCTTGTGCCTCAGGTGATGGGTGGGGCCCTGGGATTTCCAGGTGTGTCCTTGTTCTCCACCTCAGTGGGGACAAGACTGGAGTGAGTCTGGGTGGGGCTGGGTTGAGTAAGCCTGCCCTCAGGCTCCACAGCTGCTATTAGCAGGGGTCAGAGGTCTGCTCTTTGTTTCTGTGCAAAGCTGCCTGGAGGGGCTGAAATGGCTCTACTCAGCTGAAAGTCTGGGCTTGTGGGGTGGGGCTATCCAAGACCCGCACTCTGGAGCAGGTCTCACTCCCTTCCACCCTTCCCCTCTCCGTGGCGTCTCCCAGGCCTCTGCCATCAAGCAGAACCTCAGGCCGATGGATCTCCCCTGGCTGTGACGTGGGCCGGGAGGTTCCCTACCCAGGATCGCAGCCTGAGCTGGGTGCACAGCCCTCTTTTGGGAGGAGGGCTGGTGCTCAGGCACGCTGATCTGCCCCTGAAGGCACACACTCCTCAGTAGGCTCTTTCACAGATCTCTGCTCTGTGCCCCAGGGCAGTGCGATTGTGACCTGGGTGTACAGGGTCTGGTCTGCAGGCCTGTTCCCTGGGCCCTGGAGATTGATCCCTGACCCTGCCAGGGGGAGGGGTTCTGGTCTCAAATCACCTACAGGGTGCCCAAGCTGGATTGATTTCACTCCACCTCGGGATTTGCCCCAGTCTCTTGGAGTTCCCAGGCAAGCAGCACCTGGGAGGGCTGGCGGGTAGGGAGCTCACAGTCTGAGTACCCCTCAGTCTGCTGTAGGGCTCCAAAAGGAAAGGTCTCATTCCTTGGAGACGCCTCCGTGTGATGGCTAAATTGTCTCTCTGGGCACCCTCAGGTAGGAAGGGGGAAGGAGAGAATGGAGCAATATGGTGTCTGCCGATAGGGTCGGGTGTGAGCGCAGGGAAGTGCCCCGAGGGGGCTGGGAGCCTGGCTCTGAGTCCGCAACAGGCCATTGCTCACTGGCGGCAGCCACCTCTGGGCTGGTGTCGGCAGGTCTCTCCAACCGCTCAGGAGCCCACCAGCAGTCCGAGATGCAAGGGAGGGCGAAGTTAACCACTCCACCTACCCTTGTCGCTGGTCTCCAAGCCTCTCGGGACCTTTCTCCTTCCAGTTTCTCCTCTGCAACATCTTCCCATGGAGTCTCCTATAGTTTCAGGCACCCTTCCTTCTGACCCTCACCCAATCTATGTTTCTCTGCTAGTTTATTTTTTTCTCTTTCTTCTAAAATTTGTCTTTTTTGCAGAGACACTCTGGCGGCTTTTCTCGTCTGCCATCTTGGCTCCTCCCCCCACATGCCCTTCTTGCTGTTCTTGCTCATATGAGAAACCTGGGACCCACAGTGGTTTAGAATTAACTCAGGGTCACACAGAAATTGTGGTGCTGACTTGAGATTGGAACCCAGATGCCTTGGGCCTCCCAGGCCTGGGTACTTCCTGAGGAAGTGGCAGTCTAGGAGTCACAGTTCAGAGAAGCCCCTCTGTGCTGACTACCAAGATAGGAGGGTTTCCCAGCATAAGATTGATTTGACTGCCTTGGCCTTTGAGCCCTCGAATCCAACGTGTATGTGTTCAGGTCACATTTCCCCTCCTCCCACACCCTACTTTGTCTGTATGTATGTGTGTCCTCCTGCCTGCCACATCGTTGTTGCACAAATGGCAGTCAGGCCCCACCCCACCCTGGACCGAACACACCTGCCACATGCCTCCCCATCCCTATCACCCACAGGGGTAGGCACTTCTTTAACATTCTCTTATGTAATTCAATCCTCCCAATTATTATTCTCTGTCTCCCAATTTAGGTGGAGACCTAGAGGGCCAGAGAAAGATGTGACTGACCCAAAGTCACATAGTGAGTCAGCCTGAATCCCTCCTCTGCCAGAAAGATGGTTCTGCCCATTCTATCGCGCACTGATTTCTCAGCCCTCAGAGTTCCTCCAGCACTTATCTTTGTCTTAATTACCCCCTTAAACTTGTGCAATATGTTTCCTCTCTGTTCTCTGCCTTAGGTGCAGCCTAAACTTCTCCTGTCTCCTTATAGCTGATCCCTCACCAAGTTCAGTTGATTTTCTTCTGTCTGTCTGTCAAATCTACCTTCTTTCCTCATGCTCTGCCACTAACTTGCTCCAGTCTCAACATCCCTGACACGAAGAACCTCAAGTTTACTCACTACCCGCCTGCTTCCAGCCATTCATTGCATGAATTCAGGTGTATAAATGGTTGAATGATGAATGAAATTGGGATTCGGCCCTGTGATTGTGAAGTCTTGGTTAAGAGGGCCTATGTGATATCATTTGTTGAGTGACAGTCTCCCCTCTGTCCCAAGATGTGAATTCTCTAGGAGGAAGAGTAGCTTGGGTCAGCTGATGCAGGGTGAGGTGACCCAGCAATCCAAACCAACCAGATCTTGAGCAATGAGGTGTGGTGGACAAAAAGGTATGCATGATGGAAATTGAGGGACCTTCTGAGGTAGGTGGTATTATCTCCCCTCCCCCTTATAGGTTAGGAAACTGAGGCCCAGGGAAACTTAGGAGACTTAAGCCAAAGCCACACAGCTAAGTACGGGTGTGGGTTGAACTCCAACTCTGATCAACTCCAAGTGACTTTCTACATATTCCTGGCCTCTCACAACATTCCCTTTGAACAATAGAATTGCAGCAGTTAATTAGAGTTGTGTCTCAAACCCAAGTCTTAGAGAAATAATTATAAAGGTAGAAGAGAGAAGAAATCTTATTCCAATCACCTATTGTGACCTTGTGCTGTGGGGTACCAAGAGGAATGGGGAGGGGCAGAGATGAAGCTTAAACATTTTTTAGCTTCTATTACCTGCACAGTTTTCCCTATACGTGACCTCCTAACACTCATAGCAGCCCCTTTATGTGAAAATTATTACTATCCCATTTCATCTCTGAAAAAATTGAGACTAATAAAGAGGAAGTTTATAAGTTACAAGTTTAGGCACTCAATAAGCAGGAAGGATAAGACTTGAATAGGTATATCAGACTCCACAATGGAAGGGGAAGAGAAAAGACTCAGAAGAAAATGGGAACATGGCTTCTGCAAGGAGTTGGGACAAGAGTGGCTAGGTCAAGACGGGCGAGGCTGACAGGAGAGACCAGTGGAGGCTTCGTTTGGAAAGAAAGGATATAGTTTGGCAGTGGATGGCCCAGAGCTAGAATTTCAAGCCCAGAGAAGGCACTTTCTACTAAAAATAATAATAATAGATATATGTCCATATATAGACAAAATGTTCTCATGCTAATAATATGACTCATTAAGTATTTGTCTTTGGAGGGAACGGGAATGGGAGTGGGGTATGGCAATTCTGGAGAATAAATATTAATAAATAAAATGAAGAAATACAGAAATCAAGATAAGAGTTTTCAATAAATTTATGATTATAATATGCCTAATCTAAGGAGCATGAGTAACCTCACCCTCTGCCCAGAAGTGCCCAAACGACAAAATAAATGCCCCCTTGATCCCAAAAGTAATGCATGTTGGTTGATGAATATTTGGGAAAGAGGAGTGATGTCAGCAAGATGGCAGAATAGGAGCTTTCTACCATCATCTTTCCACAGAAGCATTGATTTTGACAACTATCTACAGATGAGAATACCTTTGTGGGAATCCAGGAGTAGAGTGGAGAAGTTCCAGCACCCAACTGGAGCAAAAATTCCGAGAATAGATGCATTGAAGAGAGTAAGAAGAACAATATTACTTTATCCGTGTCACCCTTTTCCTAAGGTAGCAGAACTCAGTGCAAGAGTGATTCTCTTCATCTGTAATTTCTCCTATCAGGGGAAGTAAGAACACAGTGGGTGAGATTGTCTGGCTCTCCCAGCTCTGCAGGATGCTGATCAAGAGTCCCACTTCTTTCTAACCTCACCCAGATTACTAAGGTGATCATACAGATGAATGGTTGGAAGAGGTTATGAGGAGAGAAGAGAGGCCACAGACCTTACTAACAACTCCTTGGGCTTCATCAGGAAGCACAACCATGAGCCTCTTGGGACACCTCACCTGCAGATACCCCAAACTGGCCATCAGAATCCCAAATGATCCATGTGTATCATCTCCCCCTCCAAGGCTAGCTCTCTAAGCACTACCCCATGGATGGCAAGTGCAAATGTCTCACACGGAAAGACAACTGGACTCTGCAGGATTGAGGGAAGGCATGTAAACTTGAGCATTTCTGGGCATGATGCTAGGGAAAATAAACAGGAGGCTCTCAGCACTTGGCCATGTTGCAGGATCAAGTGAAGGCATACAATCTTAAGAATTATCCTCCAAGAGGGAATAAGAAGTGTGGAGCAGGCACATCCAAAGCAAAGGTCTGAGAGAGCTTAAGAATTCCTAGCCAGACAGACTGATGAAGGCGTTTGCTTCCCAAAGCCAGTCAGTAAAGCCTAGAAGCTGTGAATACAGCAACACAAGGCTTCAAGGAATGGGGTGGGGGGGGTGAAATCAAGGAAATGTGACATAACTAAAGGAGTACAACAGTATTGCAGTAACCAACCCCAAAGAAATGGAGATCTATGAATTGCCCAATGAATAATTCAAAATAATTGTTTCAAGAGTTCTACTACATGAGAACACAAACAGACAATTCAACAATAGCGGAAAAACAATGCCTGAACAAAACAGGAAATTCAGTAAAGTGATAGAAATCATAAAAAGAACCAAACAGAAATTCTGAAGCTGAATAATACAATAATACCCAGCCTCTGGTAACCACCAGTCTACTCTTTATCATCATGAGATCCACCTTTCTGGCTTCCACATATGAGTGAGAACATCCAATATTTGTCTTTCTGTGTTTGGCTTATTTCACTTAAAGTGATGACCTCCAATTCCGTCCATGTTGTTGAAAATGACAGGATTTCATTCTTTTTATGGCTGAATAATATTGCATTGTGTATATATACCACTTTTTCTTTATCCGTTCATCCTTTGGTAGATACTTAGGTTGATTCCATATTTTGGCTATTGTGAATAGTGCTGTGATAAACATAGGAGTGCAGATATCACTTCAATATATTTATTTCCTTTCTTTTCAACTTATGCCCAGTAGTAGAATTGTTGGATCATATGGTAGTTCTATTTTTAGCTTTTTGAGGAACATCCATAATGTTTTCCATACTGGCTGTACTAATTTACCTTCCCACCAGTAGTGTATCAGGGATCTCCTTCCTCCACTTTCTAGCCAGCATCCATTATTCCCTGTCTTTTTCATAAAAGCCATTCTAGCAGGGGTGAGATATCTCATTGTGGTTTTGATTTTGCATTTCTCTGATGACTAGTGATGTTGAGCATTTTTCTTTATATACCTGTTGGCCATTTGTGCAACTTCTTTTGAGAACTATCTATTCCATTCTTTTGCCTGTTTTTGTTTTTTTTCTATTTTTATTTTTATTTTTTGAGACAGAGTCTCACTCTGTTGCCTGGGCTAGAGTGTCGTGGTGTCATCCTAGCTCACAGCAACCTCAGACTCCTGGGCTCGAGTGATCCTTCTGCCTCAGCCTCCTGAGCAGGTGGGACTACAGGCATGCACCACCACGCCCAACTAATTTTTTCTATTTTTAATTTTTTCTGTTTTTAGTAGAGATGAGGTCTCACTCTTGCTCAGGCTGGTCTTGAACTCCTGCCCTCAAGCAATCCTCTTGCCTCGGCCTCCCAGAGTGCTAGGGTTATAAGAGTGAGCCACCACACCTGGCCACTTTTGCTCATTTTTAAATCAGATTATTTGTTTTTCTCTTATTGAGTTACTTGATTTTATATATTCTTGTTACTAATTCCTTCTAATAGTTTGCAAATATTTTATCCCATTCTTTGTGTTGTCTCTTCACTTTGTTGATTGTTTTCTTTGCTGTGCAGAAGCTTTCTGGCTTGATGTAATCCCATTTGTCTATTTTTACTTTTGTTGCTAGCACACTGGAGATCTCACACAAAAAATCTTTGCCTAGAACAATGTCCCGGAGCATTTCCCTAATGTTTTCTTCTAGTAGTTTCATAGTTTCAGGTTTTAAATTTAAGTTTTAATCCATTTTGGTTTGATTTCTGTATATGGTGAGAGATATTGGTCTAGTTTCATTCTTCTGCATATGGTTAACCAGTTTTCCCAGCATGATTTATTGAAGAAACTGTCTTTACCCCATTGTACATTTGTGGTGCCTTTGTAGAAAAGTGAGCGGCTATAAATGTGTTATATCTGGGTCATCTATTTTTCCACTGGTCTATGTGTCTGTTTTTATGCTAGTGCCATGCTGATTTGGTCACTAGAGCTTTGTAATATATTTCAAAATCAGGCAGTGTGATGCCTCCGGCTTTGTTCTCTTTGCTGAGGATTGCTTTGGCTGTTTAGGGTCCTGTGTGGTTCCTTATAAATTTTAGGATTATTTTTTCTATTTTTGTGATGAATGTCATTGGTATTTTGATAGAGATTGCATTGAATCTATAAATAGCTTTGGCCAGTATTTTTTTTTAACAATATCAATTCTTCCAATCCAGGAGCAGGGAATATCCTTCTATTTTTTGTGTCCTCTTCAATTTCGTTCATTAGTGTTTTATAGTTTTCCTTGTATAAATCTCTCACATCTTTGCTTAAATTGATTCCTAGGTATTGTATATTATTTTTAGCTATTGTAAATGGTATTGTTTTCTTGATTTCTTCTTCAGATCATTTGATATTGGCATATATTAATGCTACTGACTTTTGTATATTGATTTTGAGGTTTTGTTTTGTTTTTTGTTTTGTTTTGAGACATAGTCTCACCTGTTGCCCTGAGTAGAGTGCCATGGTATCAGCCTAGCTCATGGCAACCTCAAACTCCTGTGTTCAAGTGATCCTCTTGCCTCAGCCTCCCGAGTAGCTGGGACTACACAACACCCAGCTAATTTTTCTATTTTTAGTAGAGATGGGGTCTCTCTGTTGCTCAGGCTGGTCTCAAACTGCTGAGCTCAAGTGACCCTCCTACCTCGGCCTCCCAGAGTGCTAGGATTACAGGCATGAGCCACCATACCCAGCCTGTGTGTTGATTTTGAATCCTGCAACTTTCCTGAATTCGTTTATTAGTTCTAACATTTTTTTTGGTGGAGTCTTTAGGTTTTTCTAAATATAAGATCATGTCATCTGTGAACAAGACTAATTTGACAAAAAAAGAGACAAATTTGACTTCCTCCTATCCGATTTGAATATCTTTTATTTCTTTCTCTTGCCTTATTGCTCTGGCCAGGACCTCCGGTATTATGTTGAATAAAAGTGGGCAATGTAGGCATCCTCGCCTTGTTTCAGTTCTTAGAGAAAAGGCTTTCAGTATTTCCCTGCTCAGTATGATGTTGGCTGTGGGTTTGTCATATATGGCCTGTACCATTTTCAAATATGTTCCTTCTATATCCATTTTGTTGAGGGTTTTTATCATAAAGGAATGTTGAGTTTTATAAAACACTTTCTCATCATCTAGTGAAATCATCATATGGTTTTTGTTCTTGGTACTGTTAATGTGCTGTATCATGTTTATTGATCTAAATATGGTGACCCATCCTTGCACCCTTGAGATGAATACCACTTGATTTTGGTGAATGATCTTTTTAATGTGTTGTTGATTTTGGTTTGCTAGTATTTTGTTGAGGATTTTTACATCTATGTTCATCAGTGATACTGGCCTGTAGATTTCTTTTATTGTTGTGTCCTTATCTGGTTTTGGTATCAGCATAATGCTGGGATCATAGAATGAATCTGGAAGTATTCCTTCCTCTTCAATTTTTTGAAGAGTTTGAGTGAAATTGGCATTAATTCTACTTTAAATGTTTGGTAGAATTCAACAATGTAGCCATCAGGTCCTGTTTTTTTTTTTTTATAGGATACTTCTTATAACAGTTTCAATCTTGTCATTCGTGATTGGTTTATTGAAGTTTTCTATTTCTTCATTGTTCAATCTTGGTAAGTTGTATGTGTCTAGGAACTTATCCATTTATTCTAGGTTTTCCAATTTGTTGGCATATAGCTGTTCAAAGTAGACTCTGATGATTCTTTGTATTTCTGTGGTCTCTTTTCATGTCTCCTTTTTTGTTTCTAATTTTATTTATTTGGATCTCCTTTTTTCTTAGTCTGGCTAAAGGTTTGCCAATTTTGTTCATCTTTTGAAAAAACCACGTTTTTGTTTCATTGGCCTTCTGTATTTTTTTAATCTCAATTTTATTTATTTCTGTTCTGATCTTTATTTCTTTCCTTCTACTAATTTTGGGTCTGGTTTTTTCTTCCTTTTCTAATTCCTTGAGATGCATCAATAGGTTATTTGAAGGCTTTCTACCTTTTCATGCAGGCACTTACTGCTACAAACTTCCCTCTTAGTACTGCTTTTTCTGTAACTCATTGGTTTTGCTATAGCATGTTTCCATTTTCATTTGTAAGGAAATTTTTAAATTTCTTTCTTAATTCATTCATTGACCCAGTGGTCATTTCAGGAGCATGTTGTTTAATTTTCATGTACTTGTGTCATTTCTGAGGTTCCATTTATTGATTTCTAGTTTTATTCTTTTGTGGCCAGAAAAGATACTTGATAGGATTTCTACTTTTTTGAAATTTGTTCAGATCAGAGAAAGATGGTGGACCACAGACACTACCAGCCAGAGTGTCTCTATAAGAAGGAGAAGTTTTAGATGAAAGAGAAAAAAACAAACAGACAGACAAACATAGATTGGATGAGGGTATGAAGGAAGGGTGCATGAATCTGCAGGAGACTTTACAGGAAGAGATCACAGAGCAGAACTGGAAGGAGAAAGGCATCAGCAAGGATTAAGCCCTGAGAGCCTTGGAGACCAGCAAGAAGAGTAGGTGGAGCAGTTGACATCCCCCTCCCTCACATCTCAGACTGGTGGGGGGCTCCCAAGCTGCTGAAGAGACCTTCTGCCAATAGGAGCTCAGAGACTGCTGCCACCAGTAGCAGAGAGCTTCTTGCAGATAGGGCACCAGGCTCCCAGCCCCCATCGTGGGGAACCTCTCCCCACAGACTCAAGCTGGACAGCAGGTGCCATATTGCTTCTCTACTCACTGGGCACCTTTGTCCTCCCCAGGGGGACTCAACCCCTCAGTTATGTCTTGCTCAGCCCCACACAGACATTTCCCAACTCTCCCCAGACTGCAGGAGCCACAGGGTTCCAGTGGGTCCTGGTTTATCTGCATGACTCCAGAGCCTGGTTATTCTGGTTAGACTGCCTCCTGGAGAGAAGATCAGAGATGACCACTGTGTAGACTTTCCTCCACCTAGACTCTTATTCTCCCCTTCCCCTCCCCCACCCATGGCGACCAAGAGAGACAACTGAGCCACAACATGGAGGCTTCCGCAGGGAACGGGGCTCAGACCTTTCCTTTTGGAGTCTTGCAGTAGACTGGGGGGTGCTTGGACTGTGAGCTCCCTGCCCACCGGCCCTCCCTGGTGCTGCTTGCCTGGAAACTCCAGCAGAGTGGGGCAAACCCCAAGGTGGAGAGACATTGAACCAGCTTGGACACCCCGTGGGTGAATTTGGATCAGCATCCTTCTCCCTGGCATGGTCAGGTGTTGATCTCCAGGGCCCAGGGGACAGACCCACAGGCGAGACCCCATACACCCAGGTCTTCATCGTATTGCCTGGGGGGCACACAGGGGATATTTGTGAATTAGTTTTGCAAGGTGTGGGAGCCTGCAGGGGCAGATCAGGGGGAGAGCACAGTGAGAGTCCTAGCTGCAGTGCACTCTTGGGGCACCCCTACACCCACAGGAGGGCTGTGCTCCCAGCTCAGGCCAGGATCCTGGGCAGGGAACACCCCAGCCCACATCACAGTCATGGGGGAACTTAGCTGGCTTGAGGTCCTGCCTGTCGGCAGAAGCCTGGAAGAAACTGCAAAATAGGAGAGGGTGGAGCAAGGCATGCTCTGGACTGCCTGATCAAGGGTCTCACACAGCCCCACCTCCATGCACAGACTTTCTGGTTGAGCGGGGTCACTTTAGCCTCTCCCTGGCAGCTTTGCCCAGAGGCTGGGAATAGACCTTTGACCCCTGATAAAAGCATTTGTGGAGCTTGAGGGCAGGCTCACCCAACCCAGCTCTGCCCAGCCTCTCTCTGCAACCTGTCCTTGCTGAAGTGGAGAATGAGGACACACCTAGAAGTCGCAGGGCCCTACTCAACACCTGGGGCATTAGAGTGCTTCTCCTGAGGAACTAGAGCTGGTGACAGGACCCAAAACCAACAATGCAACTTGTTCCTTCTGGCAAGTGACACCTACTGACAGGTCAAAAGTAAATGCCCATTACAGCATTTGCTGACTCATCATACAGGGTGTGGTCAATTCTCACCCACAAGTACCACCTACTGGCTCAGAGATTAAACTGAGCATGTCATTGTCTAAACAAAAGAAAATCCAAAGGTAAGAAGCAACAGCTGCTCCAGATGAGAAGGAATCAGTGAAAGAACTCTGGAAGTATGAAGAATCAAAGCAAAAGGACACCCCCAAAAGGGAGCACCAGCTCTCTAGCAATGGATACTAACCAAAATCAGAATATTTAAATGACAGATGAAGAATTTTAAACATGGATTGTAAGGAAGCTCAATGAAATGCAAGATAAAATGGAAATCAAACACACACACACACACACACACACACACACACACACACACACAAACCCAGAAAAACAATGCAGGAAATGAATGAAAAATTCACTAAAGAAACTGAATTATTGGGAAAAAATTGAATATAACTTCTGGAAGTGAAAAATTCATTCAAGAATTACAAACCACAGTGGAAAGCCTTAAGAACAGGTTAGATCAGTCAGAAGAAAGAATCTCAGAGCTTGAAGACAACACCTTTCAATTTAAAAATTCAGTTACAGAGATAGCAGAGAAATAATAGAAATGAGCAAAGCCTACAAGAAATATCAGATTATGTAAAGAGGCCTAACATAAGAATCACAGGCATCCTTGATGGTGAAGAAGAAAATACACAAGGATTGGATAATTTATTAGAGGGAATAATTGAGGAAAATTCCCCTGGCCTTGCCAGAAATCTACATATCCAGGTACAAGAAGCTCATAGGATTCCTGGGAGATTCATCACAAAGAGGAATACACCATGACACACAGTCATCAGACTGGCCAAAATAACATGAAAGGGGCACTCCTAAGAGCTATAAAGTGAAAGCAGCAGGTAACTTACAAAGGAAAAACCATCAGACTAGCTGCAGAATTCTCAACTGAGACCTTACAAGCCAGAAGAGGTTGGGGCTCATTCTCAATCTTCTCAAACAGAATTATCCTCAGCCTAGAATTTGGTATCCCGCAAAACTAGATTTCATTTATGAGGGGGAAATAAAATCTTTCTCAGACAAGCAAACACTGAGGGAATTTTCCAAGACAAGAACTGCCCTGCAGGAAGTACTCAGAACTGTATTATTCATGAATTAGCACAGTGGACACTCACCAGTATAAAATCACCTAAAAGCTAAAGGTCAAAGGCCAGATACCAAAGTGGCTCAAGAGGTAAAATAAAGCAACAAAGTTCTACTCAATAGGATGAACGGATATCCACCCCACTTATCAATTCTTTCAATAAATGTGAATGGCTTGAACTGCCCACTGAAGAGACATAGGCTGGCTGAATGGATAACTATATACATAAGCCAAATATCTTCTGTCCTCAGGAAACACATCTAACCCACAAGGACTCATTCAGACTCAAGGTGAAAGGAGGGAAAATAATATTCCACACAAATGGAAACCAAAAGAAAACTGGTGTAGCAGTTCTCATATCAGATAACTTAGTCTTCAAATAAACAAAAGTAATGAAAGACAAAGATGGTCATTATATAAGGGAGAAGGGAACAATTCAACAAGAAGACATAACAATCTTAAATATTTACGCACTGAATACAGGTGTGCCCAGATTCATAAAGCAAATCCTACTTAATCTAAACAAAATGATAGACAGCACCACTGTAATAGCCGGGGACTTCAACACCTCTCTGACAGAAATGGACAGGTCCTCTAAAGAGAAAATAAACAAAGAAACAATGGACTTAAACAGAACTCTAGAATAAATGGGCCTAACAGACATTTACAGAACATTCTACCCAAAAACCACTGAATATGCATTCTTCTCCTCAGCTCATGGGACATTCTCTAAGATTGATCACATCCTAGGCCACAAAAGATGTCTCTAACAAATTTAAAAAATAGAAATTATAGCATACATCTTCTCAGACCACAGTGGAATAAAATTAGAAATCAATTCCAACAGAAATAATCATCCCTACAAAAGTCATAGAAACTAAACAACCTACTGCTGAATTAGAGTCAGGTAAAAGAGAAAATTAAGATGGAAATCAAAAGATTGCTTGGGGCCGGGTGAGGTGGCTCACGCCTCTAATCCTAGCACTCTGGGAGGCCGAGGCGGGCGGATTGTCCTGAGCTCAGGAGTTCAAGACCAGCCTGAGCAAGAGCGAGACCCCGTCTCTACCAAAAATAGAAAGAAATTAATTGGACAGCTAAAAATATATGTAGAAAAAATTAGCCGGGCATGGTGGTGCATGCCTGTAGTCCCAGCTACTCGGGAGGCTGAGACAGTAGGATTGCTCGAGCCCTGGAGTTTGAGGTTGCTGTGAGCTAAGCTGACGCCATGGCACTCGCCCCAGGCAAGAGAGTGAGACTCTGTCTCAAAAAAAAAAAAAAAAAGATTGTTTGAACGATAAAGGGGACACAAGTTATAAAAATCTGTGGGACACAGCAAAAGAATTTCTGAGAGGAAAATTCACAGCCATAAATGCCTATATCCCAATAAAAGAAAGATCATAAATCAACAATCTAATGAATCATCTCAAAGAATGGGAAAAGGATGAGCAAACCAATCCCAAACCCAGCAGAAGTAAAGAAATATCCAAGATCAGAGCAGAACTAAATGAAATTGATAACAAAAGAACTATATGGAAGGTGAATAAAGGAAAAAGTTGGTTCTTCAAAAAGATAAACAAAATTGACACACCTCTTGCTAGATTAACCAGAAGCAGAAAATAAAGGACTCTAATAAGCTCATTCAGGAATGAAAAAGGAGAAATTACAACTGATACCATGGAAATACAAAATATCATCTCTGAATACTATAAAAAATCACTATGCACATAAATTTGAAAATGTGGAGGAAATAGACAAATTCTTAGAAACACACAGCCTCCCTAGGCATAATCAGGAATAAATATAATTCCCGAACAGACCAATATCAAGTACCAAAATTGAAGCAGCAATAAAAAAACCTTCCTAAAAAAAGTTCCAGACCAGATGGATTCACGCCTTAATTTTATGAGACCTACAAAGAAGAACTGATGCCTATCCTGCAGAAATTATTCTGCAACACTGAGAAGGAAGGACTCCTCTCCAAGACATTTTATGAAGCCAACATCACCCTGATACCAAAGCCAGGAAATGTTTTAACAAAAAAAGAAAACTACAGACCAATATCCTTTATAAATATAAATGTAAAAATTCTCAATACAATCCTAGTAAATTAAATTCAGCTGGTCATCAAAAACATAATCCATCACACCAAGTGCGCTTCATTCCAGAGATGCAGGGATGGTTCAATATACGTACATCTATAAATGTAATTCACTACATAAATAGAAGTAAAAACAAAGACCATATGATCTTCTCAATAGACACAGAAAAAGCATTCAACAAAATTCAGCACCTTTAATGATAAAATGCTTAACACAGTATGCATAGACGGGACTTACCTCTCAATGATAAAAGCGATATATGACAAACCTATGGCCTAGATCATAGTGAATGGGAAAAAATTGAAAGCATTCCCGCTTAGAACTGGAACCAGACAAGGTTGCCCTCTATCACCACTTCTAATCAACATAGTGCTGGAAGTCCTAGCCAGAGCAATCAGACAAGAGAAGGAAATCAAGGGCATCCAACTGAGGGCAGAAGAGGCCAAATTATTGCTCTTTTCTGATGATATGATCTTATATCTAGAAAACCCCAAAGATTCTGCCATGAGACTACTGGAGTTGGTAAGTAAATTCAGCAGTCTCAGGTTACAAAATCAATGCACACAAATCAGTAGCATTCATATACACCAACAACAGTCAAACTGAAAACCAAATCAAAGACTCAATACCTTTCTCAATAGAAACAAAGAAAATAAAATACCTACGAATATATTTAAGTAAGGAGGTGAAAGACCTCTCCAGGTAGAACTATGAAACACTGAAGAAGGAAATAGCAGAGGAAATAAACAGATGGAAAACCACACCATGCTCATGGATCAGCAGAATCAACGTTATTACCCAAAGTGTTCTACAAATTTAAAGGAATCCCTATTAAAATACCAACATCATTTTTCACAGATCTAGAAAAAATAATTCTATGCTTCATATGGAACCAGAGAAGACCCTGTATAGCAAAAGCAACCTTCAGCAAACAACAAATTGTGAGGCATCCATTTACCAGACTTAAGCTATACTACAAGGCTATAGTAACCAAAATAGCATGGTACTGGCACAAGAACAGAGACATAGACCAATGGAACAAGATTGAGAACCCAGATATAAAATCATCGTCATATAGCCATCTGATCTTTGACAAAGCAGACAAAAACAAACACTGGGGAAAATAATCCCTATATAATAAACAGTTTGGGAAAACTGGATAGCCACATGTAGAAGACTGAAATAGGATTTGTACCTGTCACCTTTCACAAAAATCAACTCATGATGGATAACAGACTTAAACCTAGGGTGTGAAACTATAAGAATTCTAGAAGGAAATGTTGGAAAAACTCTTATAGACATTGGCCTAGGTAAAGAATTTATGAAGAGGACCCCAAAAGCAATCACAGCAACAACAAGAATAAGTGACCTGATCAAATTAAAAAGCTTCTGCACAGCCAGGGAAACTACCATTAGAGCAAAAAGACAACCTACAGAATGGGAGAAAATATTTGCATGCTATACATCTGATAAAAGTCTAATAACTAGCATCTATCTAGAACTTGGGAAAGTCAGCAAGAAAAAATCAAACAACCCCATTAAAAAGTAAGCAAGGGACATGAACAGAAACTTCAAAAGAAGATAGACTTATGACCAACAAACATATGAAAAATTGCTCAACATCTCTCATCATCAGAGAAATGCAAATCAATACCGCAATGAGATACCACTTAACTCCAGTGAGAATCGTTTTTATCAAAAAGTCCCAAAGGAACAAATGTTGGCATGGATGTGGTGAGACAGGAACATTCACTCGCTGCTGGTGGGACTGCAAACTAGTACAACCTCTATGGAAAGTAGCATGGGGATACTGCAAAGAACTAAAAGTAGAACTACCATTTGCTCCAACAATCCCACTACTGGGTATCTACCCAAAGGAAAAAAAGACATTCTATAAAAAAGACATCTGCACTTGAATGTTGATGCCAGCACAATTCACAATTGCAAAGATGTGGAAACAACCCAAGTGTCCATTGATACATGACTGGATTAATAAAATGTGGTATATGTATACCATGGAGTACTACTCAGCTGTAAAAAATATGATTAACTACTTATTGTATTATACTGAATGGAGCTGGATCTCATTCTCCTAAGTATCACAAGAATGGAAAAACAAACAACACATGTAGTCACCATTAAATTGGTACTAATTGATCAGCACTAATGTGCACATATGGGAAATAATATTTATAGAGAGTTGGGCAGGTGGGAGATGGGGGGAAGGGATGGGTAAATTCACACCTAACAGATGTGGTACACACTATCTGGAGGATGGGCACACTTGTAACTCTGATTTGGGCAGTTCAAAGGCAATTTATGTAACCAAAGTGTTTGTACTTCCATAATACTCTGAAATGTTCAAAAAATGGGGGAAAAAAAGAAATTTGTTGAGACTTGTTTTGTGACCTAAAGTATGGTCTATTCTGGAGCATGTTCCATAGGCTGATGAAAAGAATCTGTATTCTTCAGCAGGTGGATAAAATGTTCTGTAAATGTCTGTTAAGACTACTTGGTCTAGTGTATAGTTTAACTTTGATGTTTCATGTTGATTTTCTGTCTGGATGATCTGTCCTTTACTGAGAGTGGGATGTTGCAGTCTATCTCTCCCTTTAGATCTATTACCATTTGTTTTATATACTTGGGAGCTCTGGTGTTGGGTACATAGATATTTATAATTGCTATATCCTCTTGCTGAATTGACCCCTTTATCATTATACAATGACCTTCTTTGTCTCTTTTTACAGTCTTTGACTTATAGTCTATTTTATCTGACCTATGTATTAGTAATCCTGCTCGTTTTTGGTTTCACTTGCATGGAATATCTTTTTCCATCCCTTCACTTTCAGTCTACATGTGTCTTTGTAGGCAAAGTGGGTTTCCTCTAGGGAGCATTTAGTTGGTTCTTATTTCTTTATCCATTCAGCCACTCTATGTCTATTAATTGGGGAATTCAGTCCATTTACATTCAGTGTTATTTTTGATAATTTTACTGCCATTTTTTTCCTTTTTTTCTGGTTGTTTTATGAGTCCTCTATTTCTTTCTTCCTTTCTTACTGTCATCCTTTGTAGTTAAGTAGTATAATTCAATTTGTTGCTTTTTATTTTTAGTGTATCTATTATAGGCTTTTGCATTGTGGTTACCATGAGGCTTACAAAAAACATCTTATAGATATAACAAGTTATTTTACAGAGATAACAACTTATCTGAGATCACAATAATGAATAAAAACAAAGAGAAAACTAAAAAAAACTCTACACTTTGACTCCACCTTCCACACCTTTTGCCTTTCATTTGTCTCAATTTACATATTTTTATATCGGCTATTTATTTTCTTTCTTTCTTTCTTTTTTTTTTTTTTTTTGAGACAGAGTCTGGCTCTGTTGCCCAGGCTAGAGTGCCATGGGTGTCAGCCTAGCTCACAGCAACCTCAAACTCCTGGGTTCAAGCGATCCTCCTGCCTCAGCCTCCTGAGTAGCTGGGACTACAGGCATGCGCCACCATGCCTGGTTAGTTTTTTCTATATATATATATATATTTTTTTTTTAGTTGTCCAGATCATTTCTTTCTATTTTTTAGTAGAGATGGGGTCTCAATCTTGTTCAGACTGGTCTCGAACTCCTGACCTTGAACGATCCACCCGCCTCGGCTTTCCAGAGTGCTAGGATGCAGGCGTGAACCACCGCGCCCGGCCGTATATTGGCTATTTCTTAACAGGTTACTGTAGTTATTACTGTTTTTGATAGATTTATCTTTTATGCTTCATACTAGAGTTATGAGTGGATTGCACACCACAATTACAATATTGCAATATTCTGGGATTGTCTTTGTACTTAATTTTACCAGTGGGTTTTATATCTTCAAATGTTTTCTTTGTAAACATTAGTGGGTTTTTTTCTTTAAGATTGAAGAACTCTCTCTAGCATTTCTTGTAAGACAGGTCTTGTGTTGGTGAATTCTCTTAGATTTTGTTTGGGAAAGACATTATCTCTCATTCATATATGAATAATCACTTTGCTGGATACAGTGGTCTTGGGTGACCTTTTTTTTTTCTTTTAGTGCATTGAAAATGTCATTCCACTGCCTCCTGGCCAGTATGGTTCTTTTGAGAAGAGTGTTGACAGATGAATTGGAGGTCCTTTATATGTTATTTGCTTCTTTTCTCTTGCTTCCTTTAGGATTTCCTTTGTCCTTAACTTTTGAGATTTTGATTATTATGTGGCTTGAGGAAGTCTTATGCGGGTTGAATGTGTTTGATGTTCTCTGACCTTCCTCTACCTGAGTGTTCATATCTTTCTAATTTCTGGAAAGTTTTCTGTTATTATTTCTTTGAATTAGCTTTATACCTCTTGCTCTTGCTCAACTCTCTCTTGAACACCAATAATTCTTACATTTGGTCTTTTGAGTTAATTTTCTATATCTTGTAGGTGACCTTCATTCCTTTTCATTCTTTTTCCTTCTCTGACTGTAATTTCAAATAGCTTGTCTTTGAGCTGTTTCTTTCCTCTGCCTGATCCAATCTGTTGTTGAGAGCCCCCAATTTTTCAGTTCAGCAAATGTATTTCTCAGTTCCAACATCTGTTTGATTTTTTTGAATCTCTTTGTTAAATTCCCCTGATAAATTTCTGAATTGCTTTTCTGTGTTATTTTGGATATCACTGAGTTTCCTTAAAACTTCTATTTTGAATTTTTGGTCAGAAAGCTCACGTATCATTGCCTGATTAGGGTCAGTCATTGGTTCCTTATTTTGTCTGTTTGAGGGCACCATGGTTCTCTGTTTGCTGTTGTTCTTGTGGATTTACAACTATTTCTTTGTATTGAAGGATTAGTTATTTATTACAATCTCTATGGATGGCTTGTTTTGGTTGTTACTAGGTATGTTTGCTTAGAGATTCTTTTTAATTTATCTGTTGAATTTCTTATATTTTTTTCTGCTAGGTCACTGCCTCCTTTTTGGCCCTAGATGGCATCTTAAATACAGGTTTGCCTTGGCTCTAGCAGATGATTGAAGTTCTGCCTGTTGGGATGAGGGAAGTTTCAAAGGGGACATCCTGGCAGCATAGAAAGTCTAGCTAGGAGTTCATGCCCTGTGGAGCATACCTCCTATAGCATGGTGC
This sequence comes from Indri indri, assembly GCA_004363605.1. Lineage (NCBI taxonomy): Eukaryota > Metazoa > Chordata > Mammalia > Primates > Indriidae > Indri > Indri indri. The sequence continues at coordinate 26,459 of RJWJ010019140.1, forward strand.
TGCTGATAGCCACTCTGATTTGGCATCTGCTTTATCCAAGCTACAGAGCAGGGTTTCCTGGGCTAGGAATAGTAGTATTGCCTCCCCTCTTTCCCTCTGGCTGTCTTCAGGGATATGTCTCCCTTCAGGCACTCACAATGCTTCCCATGAGTTGAGGCATGGATGGAGCTCCTTACAGGGAACCTACAGTGGTGGTGAAGCTGGTTGTCCATCTCAATGTCACTTTTTCCAGTATAGAAACCATGAGTCCAGGGTAATTTTTTGTGTGCTTGGTGCTGGGAAGATTGGAGGGAGGGGCATTACAGATATGGAAATCAAATTCTCTTACCATATGCTTGGAGTTTTTTCACTTTTCTTTGGCCCTAGGAACTGAATCAATCATGACATTTGGGATATTGCTGGTGATAATCTTGGCACAGTATATGTATATATACCGTTTTCTGTAGTAGAGGCAGTTATAAGAGGAAAGTTTATAGCAATAAACACGTATATGAAGAAAAAAGAAAGATCTCAAATAAACAACCTAACCTTACACCACAAAGAATGAGAAGAACGAACTAATCTCAAGTTAGTAGAAGGAAGGATACAATAAAGATCAGAGCAGAAATAAAGGAAATAGAGCCTAGAAAAGCAATAGAAAAAAATCAATAAAACTAAGAGGTAGCTTTGTGAAGAACTAAATAAAATCAACAAATCTTCAGCTAGATTAAGAAAAAAGAAGTTTGGAAATGAAAGAGCAGACATTACAACTGATATCAAAGAAATGCAAAGAATTATAAGAGACTGCTATGAACAATTATGTGCCAACAAACTGTATAACTGAGAAGAAATGTATAAATTCCTAGAAACATACTACCTACCAAAACTGAATTGTGGAAAGGTAGAAAATCTGAACAGACCAACAAATAAAGAGATTGAATCAGTAATCAAAAATCTCCCAACACAGAAAAGCCCAGGACCTGATTGCTTCACTGGTGAATTCTACCAAACATTTAAAGATTCAATTCTTCTCAAACTCTTCCAAAAAGTTGAGGAGAAGGAAACATTTCCAAACTCATTTGACAAGGCCAGCATTACACTGATATTGAAGCCAGGCAAAGACATCATAAGAAAAGAAAACTACAAGCCAGTATCCCTGATGAAACTAGAGGCAAAAATCCTCAACAAAATACTAGTAAAACCAACTTAACGGCACATTAAAAGGATCATTCACCATGATCAAGTGGGATTTATCCATACAATCTTTATGATGCACCATACACAAAAATCTGTTCAAAATGGATTAAAGACTTAGGTGTAAGAACTGAAACCATAAAACTCCTAGAATAAAACAAGGAAAAACCTTCATGACATGGTTCTTGTCAATTATTTTTTGGATATAGCACCAAAAGCACAGGCAACAAAGGCAAAAATAAACAAGTGGGACTACCTCAAATGAAAATGTTTCTGCATAGAAAAGAAAATAATCAACAGAGTGAAAACAATGGGAGAAAATATTTGGAAACCATATACCTGATAAAAGTTTAATATTCATGCAATATAAAGAACTCCTACAACTCAATAGCAAATAAAAAAGAAAGAAAGAAACCAAATTTTTAAAATGGGCAAAGGACCTGAATATACATTTATCAAAAGAAGACATACAAATAGCCAACAGGTATATGAAAAGATGCTTAACATCACTAATAATCAGGGAACTGCAAATCAAAACCACAATGAGATACTTCACTTAGTAGAATAAAAAAGAAAAAAAAAACGCAGTGAGATATCTCCTCACACCTGTTAGGACGACTTGCATCAAAAGTCAAAAGACAGGTGTTCTTGAGGATGTGGAGAACAAGGAAACCCTTCTACCCTGTTTATGGGAATGTAAATTGATATAACTGTCATGAATAACAATATCAAGATTCCTCAAAAAATAGAACTACCACATGATCCAGCTATCCCACTTCTGGGTATTTATCCAAAGGAATTGCAATCAGGATCTCAAAGAGATACCTGCACTCCATGTTCATTGCAGCATTATTTATAATATAACAGCCAAATTATGGAAACAACCCAGTGTCTGTTGATGGATGAATGGATATAGAAAATGTGGTAATTATATACAACTAAATCTTATTCAGCCTTTAAAAAGAAGGAAATACTACCATTTGCAGCAAAATTGATGAACCTGGCGGACCTTATGCTAGGTGAAATCAACCAGACACCGAAAGACAAATACTGCATCATCTCAGTTACATGTGGAATCTCAAAAAGTCAAACTCATAGAAACAGAGAGTAGAAGTGTAGTTACCAGGGCAGGGATTGGGGGTGGGGGAAATGGGGAAATATTGATCGAAGGGTACAAACTTTCAGTTATAAGATGAAAAACTTCTGGAGACCTAATTTACAACATGGTGATGATAGTTAATAATAATATATTGTATACTTCCAATTTGCTAGGAGAGTAGGTATGACGTATTTTCACCACAAATAATAACTATGTGAGGTGATAGACGTGTGAATTAGCCTGATTGTGCTAATCATTTCATATTGTATGCATATATTAATTACATTGTACCCCTTAAATATATATAATAAAAATGGATGAATGTCATTAAAAAGTTACTGACATAAAAAATGGATAAATGGGCTGGGCATGGTGGCTCATGCCTGTAATCCCAGCACTCTGAGAGGCTGAGGCAAGAGGATTGCTTGAGGTCAGGAGTTCAAGACCAGCCTGAGCAAGAGTGAGACCTCGTCTCTACCAAAAACAGAAAAAATTAAAAATAGAAAAAATTAGTTGGGTGTGGTGGTGCACGCCTGTAGTCCCAGCTACTCGGGAGGCTGAGACAGGAGGATTGCTTGAGCCCAGGAATTTGAGGTTGCTGTGAGCTAGGCTGACACCACTGCACTCGAGCCCAGGTGACAGAGCAAGACTCTGTCTCAAAAAGAAAAAAAAAGAATGGCTAAATGACTGAATGAATTAGCTGACTTAAAATTTTAAGAAAAAGAAAATTTGGCAAAAATAACTCGCATCCTACCTACTACCCAGACACAACCAGTGCTAGCATCTCGTGTATTTAGTCTGTGTTTTAGGCCTTAAAAAATAAAGAGAACATATTTGGGATCATGCTGTATGGTCAATTATATGCTGCAATTTTCATGTAAACATTTTTCCATTAAGATTTTACAAACATTTAAATGACTGGAAAATATTCCATTGAATAGATATACTTACGGAATTCCTTTCTGTGTGGGTTTTGGCATTTCTTTTTTTTTTTTTTCTTTAAATTTATTTGACCATGTTTTAGGTTTGATTTTCTCTGTGTCTTATTTTGGGAGATAATGTAAAGAAAGATTGTTGTTTGAAAGAGCTTAGGAAAAATAGGTAGCCTTTTGGGAAGCAATAATATTTGAGGGGAACTTTGGAGTATGTAATGCATACACAGGATAAAACCTTGAAATGACATAAGAAAGTATGCAGTGAAAACTAAATTTCTTTCTCACCCCTCACCTTCAGTTCCTCAGTTCTCCCCTGGGGATCACCACTGTTATCACTTCCTCATATGGTCTTTGTGAGGATATTCCAAGCCTGTACAAGGGTGTGTGTGTATTTGTGTATGTTTCGTATTATATTTTTATTTCGAAAATGCCAGGCCTACTCAAAATTTCCAAGAATAGCACAAAGAACTCCTGTATACTCTTCACCCAGATCCCACAAATGTTAACATTTTATCACATTTATAACATGTTATCACATTTATCCTACTCTATTTATCCTTCTGTCATGAACCGGTTGAGGCTTAGTTGGAAGTCAGTGGCAGACATGATGCCATTACCCCTAAATACTTTTGGGTGTATTTTCTAAAGCAATGAATTATCTTACATAAGCACAGAGACATTATCAAAATCAGAAAACTGAAAAGGCTATAACTATTAAACATATAATCTACAGACCTTATTCGGAACTCACCAATTTTCTTAACATTCTTTATAGCAAAAGAAAACACCAAATCATGTGCATTTAGTTGTCTTATCTCTTTAGTCTCCTACAATACGAAACAGTTCCTCAGTTTTTGTGTTTCATGACACTGACATTTTCTTTTTTTCTTTTTTTTTCTTCCTTTGCTTTATTTTTTTTTTTATTGTTTGTTGTTTATAGGGGTACAGATGTTTAGGTTACGTATGTTGCCCTTGCCCCCCCTTCCCCCCAAGTCCCAGTCCCAAGTGTGTCCATCTCTCGGAGGGTGCGC
>RJWJ010019141.1:0-30696 GCA_004363605.1 Indri indri
TTTTTTTTTTTTTTTTGAGATAGAGTTTTGCTCTGTTGCCTTGAGTAGAGTGCAGTGGCATCATCATAGCTCACTGCGAACTCAAACTCTGGGGCTCAAGCCATCTTCTTGCCTCAGCCTTCCCAGTAGCTGGGACTACAGGCAGGTGCCACCATGCCTGGCTAATTTTTCTATTTTTTTGCAGAGATGTGGTCTCACTCTTGCTCAGGCTGGTCTCCAACTCCTGAGCTCAAGCGATCTTTCTGCCTCGGCCTCCCAGAGGGCTAGGATTACAGGTCTGAGCCACTGCGGCCAGCCCACGATACTACTTTTCATCATCAGTTATTTTTGCCCCAGAGGGTTGTCAGAGATTGATGGGTTTCAGTAATTGTAGTTAAGAGTTTCTCAAGCCTTAACACAGTGGGTCTCAACCAGGATGATTTTGTGCTCCTGGGGACATTTGGCAGTGTCTGGAGACATTAATTAATTCATTAATTTTTTTATTTGTATAAATTTGTGGGGTACAAGTACGATTTTGTTACATGCATAGATTGCATAGTGGTCAAGTCAGGGCTTTAGGATATCACCTGAATAATGCACATTGTACCCATTAAGTTAGTGCTCCTCCCCTACCCTTTCCTACCCCCTCGCCCTTTTCTGTCTCCATTGTTTATCATTCCACTCTCCACATCCATATGCACACATTTTTTAGCACCCACTTATGAGAACATGTGATATTTGACTTTCTTTTTTTTTGAGTCAGAGTCTCGCTCTGTCACCCTGACTAGAGTGCAGTGGCATGGTCACAGTTCACTGCAACCTCAAACTCCTGGTCTCAAGCGATCCTCCCACTTCCCAGAGGGCTAGGATTACAGGCGTGAGCCACCATGCCCGGCTTGATATTTCGCTTTCTGTGTCTGGCTTGTTTTGCTTAAGATGATGACCTTCAATTCCATCCATGTTGCTACAAAAGACATGATTTCATTGTTTTTTTGTGGCTGAGTAGTATTCCCTTGTGTATATACACATTTTCTTTATCCAGTCATCCGCTGATGGACACTTAGGTTGATTCCATATCTTTGCTATTGTTAATAGTGCTGTGATAAACATACAAGTGCACGTATCTTATAGATAAATTGATAGCTTTTCCTATCAGTAGATACCCAGGAGTAGGGCTGCTGAATTGAGTGGTAATTTTATTTTTAGTTCTTTGAGAAATCTCCATACTGTTTTCCATACAGGCTGTATTAATTTACATTCCTGCCAACCAGTATATAAGTGTTCCCTTTTCTACACATCCTTGCCAACATCTGTTAATTTCTTTCTTTTTAATAATAACCATTCTGACTGGAGTAAGATGATATCTCACTGTAGTTTTAATTCGCATTTCTCTGATGATTAGTAATGTTGAGGATTTTTTCATGTACATGTTGCCCATTTGTATGTCTTCTGAAAAATGTCTATGCATGTTTTTTGCCCACTTTTTAATGGCATTATTTGGGGTTTTGTTTTTGTTGTTGACTTGAGTTCCTTGTATATTCTGGATATATTAGTCTCCTGTTGGATGAATAGTTTGCAAATGTTTTCTTCTGGAGACATTTTAAATTGTCATGACTGGGTGAGGGGTGCTATTGGCAGTTAGTGGGTAGAGGACAGGGATGCTGCCAACCATTCTGCAACGCATAGGACATCCCCCTACAACAATTGGCCTAAATTTCAAAAGTGCTGTGATGGAGAAAACTTGATTGAGAAAAGACTAGTTACAGAAGGGTGAATATTGTTATGGGATAGCAGAAAGTAAAGAAAAAATTCATTATTCATTCCCTCATCTGCTCTTATAAATTGTCAGAGGTTCCTTTCTGAGGGAGGACTAGTCATTACAATGTGTGTTCCCGCAGGGCAGAAATTAGGGTTGGAGTCATAGCAGTAGCCAGAGGCCCTGGTGCTGTGGTCACCAGGGTTTAATTTTGTTGTCAGCAATGATCAGGAGTAGCTCCCATCATATGATTTTCCTGCTCCACCATTTTGACTTAAAAAGAATGTATCAAGAAAAATAGGGGGAACTGTATTAGTCTGCTAGGGCTGCCACAACAAAATAACACAGACGGGATAGTGTAAACTGTTAGGTCTGGAGTTGAGAGGGAGACACATGAAATCTCACATGTAGCAAAATGCTGTTTATTAGAGCATCTGGGTGCAGATGGGTGGAGGCCGAAAAGAGTGTCCACGAGAAAAAAGGGGAGAGCCTTGGGTTTTATAGAGGCTTTTTCCAGGGGGAGTGAGCAACTGGGCCAGAGCAGCTGCTGTAATAAATTCTTTTCAAATAACCCCTCTTGCATTCCATTCCTTTATCTCCCTAGGGGTCTGACAAGGCTACAAAGTGCCTAATACATCCTTAGGAAAGGGAGAGCTGTGAGTTTTATAGGTGGTTTGGATGGAAGTTTGGGGAGGGTGAATTCTTTAAGCCTAACATAAACAACAGAAACTCATTTTTCACAGTTCTGTAGGCTAGAAGTCCCAGATAAAGGTGTCGTCAGCATTTCCATTTGGTAAGGGCTTTCTTCCTGGCTTGTAGATGGCCGCCTTCTTACTGTATCCTCACATTGCCCTTCTTCTGTGCATGGGGGCAGGAGGTGTGGGGTGGGGGGAGGAGTGGGAAGGAAGAGAGAAAGAGAGAGAGAGAAAGAGAGAGATATTCCTGGTATGTCTTCCTTTTCTTATAAGGACACGAATTCTCTTGGATTAGAGCCCTACCCTTATAATCTTAACTACCTCCCTATAGGCCCTGTTAGGGCTTCAACATATGAATTTGAGAGTATAGAGTTCTGTCTAGAACAGGAGCATTGCAAATAAGTATGAGACATAATAACGACTGAATTTGAGCCTTTCCATTCTTTAGAAAAAGGGTGCGTATTGATCATTCGAGGAGAAAATTTGCAATTTTCTCTTCTAGTCATTTTTTGGGATAATTACAGAAAGGAGCAAAGGGTTGAAACCAAATAAAATATAAACAATTTTTGTAACAGGGAAGCCATGAAATGGGGTGGAGAAACAGTCACTTCTGACGGTTAAAAAAATGCCAGAACGAATGTATGCCTCTCTATCTATGTGTCTATGTCTGTCTATTTATCTATCTTCTATACATGTATGTTGACGCGCACATACGCACACACACACATACTTCCAAAGAGATCTAAAGTTACTTAATCACTTTGGAGGCATAAAATATACTATGTATAACCAAGTTTATAATAAAATATAATATGTTTTATATCTCTGTGTATTAGCTAGAAATGAGTTTTCTTTGAATTACTAAAGTAGTTATTTTTTACTTCTCATACAAATCATCTCTTTCTTACAGCATATGTGCCAAGGGCCATGATGCATATCTCCCTGAGAACTCTGGGATGTTAGAGGCCTGTTTATAAGAGGCCTCTAGGGGCCTGGGGAGAAATAATAGGAAGGGGCATTTAGGGTTGATTACCGTCATTCCTAATATATTATTATCATCATTACAATTTTATATATCTCATAGTGCCATATGTACATACAAATATGACACTATTTTAGGTAGATAGTGAGGGATAAAGGTGGGCACCCATCATGGTGCTGCCCCACCTTAATCCTGCCCCGAGCAACTGCCACACCTGGGAAGAAGGAGGAACGCCCTGCCAGTCTGTAGAAGAATGCAGGGAATCCCTCAGCCCACCACCCAGGCAGCCCAGGCACAGTAGGATTTGGAAAGTGACCTAGAGTAACCTAAGTGCAATTATCGTGTCATTAACTGTCCATCAAAGTGGTTCAATGGTGATGTCCAAACTATGGGGAGGGAGGGCCCAATCCAGACACTGTAAACAAGACCCCAGACCATAACCAGAGCCTTTTCGTTACGACAGGGAGGTCCGTTCATTGTCTATGGCGAATGTATTTTGCTCTTGCTCTGTGAACTGGTATCTTGCTCTTGTTCTGTAAACCTATCTTGTCCTTCCTCAATAAACTTTATTTCATGCTTGCCTTGCTTTTGGTATGTCTGGTCATTCTTCAGCCAAGAACATACCAAGAACCGAGAACAGACAACTACGGCCCGACACTATGAGATTGAGAGACTTCCAGTTAAACATGGCTGACTTTATCTCCTCTGCTTGCTGAAACCTCACTAAATGTGTGTGTGTGTGTGTGTGTGTGTGTGTGTGCACGTGCGCACATGTGTTGGAAGTGGGGAGGTGGTATAAATACATAAAGACAAAGAATTGGAAAGGAGATATCAGCAATTGGGAAATTTTAGAAAAAAATTTTTGGAAGGTGAAAAATTAGTAGAGAAACATAATTTTGAGCATAGGCGGTTACTATGTGAGAACACCTGTAGGACACAGGACTTAAGGTAGTACCAGTACCATGGAAGGTGAATGAGGTGCAGGGATTGGTTCAAGTTTGTATACAGCTATTAGAGCCAAAGGACCTCTTCCCCGTCTCTTGACACCAGGCAGCTGCCCTCCACAGTTGACAAGAGACATGTTCTCTGGACATAATGAACCAGAGAGACCCAAGAGAGACTTGGGGACACCAGACATATAGGGGTGAGGTGAGGTGGGATTGAGTTTATGGCAGGAGGCTGAAACATGCTGATTGTGGGAAAGTTCAAGTAATGAGAGGTGGGATCCCCAGGCTTCTTTCTCAGATCTTGTCCCAGAAAGACCTATTTCCAAATAGCCATTACACGTATGGCCCCTTCCCCCTTAGGCAGGAGATGGGAGGCTTCTTCTCTAAACAGAAAACACCTCTGCATGCTGACATTTGAAGGATACAGCACAAGAATGCAGAGAAGGAAATCCCAGTAGGACAATTGTGCAGCAGACATAGAAAGCAATCCCAGCACAGACTGGACCAGGAGAATTGGATGGTTTTGAGAGGAAGAATACCAGGAAAAAAACAGAGTAGAATGATTATTTGATATGTTTGAATATTTGACAATAATAATAGGTGCTTGACAGGTCCAATCAAGCATTTGAATTCATAGAAACTGCAACTGAAAATAACAAGGCAATTATCAACCCCTGAAAAAATAAAAAGTTGTTCAAGAAAGGAAACATAATCATAGTATACTACCTGGCTTAACATAGCATAATATTTGCATGTTTTTTTGTTACACAAATAGTGACTAATGATATAACCAAAAATTGGGAAGATAGAGGATGGAGTTAAGTGAGGTCAGAAGTTGTAGGAGAAGCAGGCTGAGCATGGTGGCTCATGCCTGTAATCCTGGCACTTTGGGAAGACAATGAGGGAGGATTGCTTGAGTCCAGGAGTTCAAGACCAGCCTGGGCAACCGCAAGACCCTGTCTCTACCAAAAAAAAAAAAAAAAAAAAAAAAAATTGTAGATGAACTAAATTCCCATCTACCGTAACAAGAAATTAATTTAGTTTATGTTAAAAGTGATATTTCACATTAGTGAGAAAGGTCTATTTAATAAATCTTGATATCTCAATATAAAATCCAGATTTAAATGAATTAAAGTACAGATGCTCCTCAACTTATAATGGGGTTATGTCTTGTAAACCCGTTGTAAGTTGAAAATACCGTAAGTCAAAAAGGCATAAAGTGTAACTGTAGTGTTTGTACCCTCACAATACCCTGGAATAAAAAAAAAAAAAAATACATTTAATAAAGCTAACTTAGTCAACATCATAGCTTAGCCTAGCCTACCTTAAATGTGCTTAGAACACTTACTTTAGCCCATACTTGGGCAAAATCATCAAACACAAAGCTTATTTTATACTAAAGTGTTGAATATCTCATGTAATTTATTTATTACTATGCCGAAGTATGGTTTCTACAGAATGTATATCACTTTTATATGATCATTTTTTTTTTTTTTTTTTGAGACAGAGTCTTACTCTTTTGCCCAGGCTAGAGTGCTCTGGTGTCATCCCAGCTCACAGCAACCTCAAACTCCTGGGCTCAAGCTATTCTCTTGTCTCAGCCTCCCGAGTAGCTGGGACTACAGGCGCTCACCACCACGCCCAGCTAAGTTTTTCTATTTTTAGTAGAGAAAGGGTCTCGTTCTTGCTCAGGTGGGTCTTGAACTCCTGAGCTCAAGCATTTCTCCTGCCTTGGCCTCCCAGAGTGCTAGGATTACAGGCATGAGCCATCTCACCTGGCCAAATACCATCATAAAATCAAAAAATCGTAAGTTGAAACATCTTAAGTTGAGGACTGTCTCTAATAAACCTTTTAAATGATGGCTTTTAAAATAACCTTGGAATAGAAACAGCCTTCCTTAAGCAAGACACAGACTGCAAAAGCCATAAAGGAAAATGATGGACATATGTGAACTCAAAAGAACAAAAAATCTAGGTGTGACAAGAACTAAAGTTAAACATAAGCAATAAACTTAGGAGAAAATATGTACAACATATGTAAGAAATAAAGGATTAATACTATTTATATATATAATTTTTAGTAGTTCTCTGTAATTCTTTTTCAAATCTATCTGATCAATTTTAAAATACCCTGCAATATCCTGCTCCTTAATTATTCTTCTGAGATTCTTATTTCTTTAAATATATCAAACAAATTTATTTTATATTCTGAATCTGATAATTCTAATATCTGCAGTCTTTGTAGTTTTTATTTTGTGTTTTGTTGTTTCTGCTAACTCTTTCTCATGGTAGCTTGTTTCCTGATGTTTTAATTGCAAATTCATGTTCATTGAAACTTTATATGTGAGAATTCTTTGAAACTTTGGCTTAGAGGTTCTTCTGGAAATTTGATTTTACTGACTAAATGCCTAACGGGATTACCAACCCAGAACCACTCTGAATGATAGTGTGAGGTTTTCTTGTGCTACACAGGCCTATGGGTTCTGGTTCCAAACCTGCCTGAGGGCTGAGCTTGTAGTTAGCAATTTTCCCCTCTTCACTGACCCCCAGTGTCCAAATGGCTTGCCCATAACCAGTCTTACAGATCTGATCATGTCATTTTATCCTACTTAAAAACCTATAGACCCACTCATTTGTCAGGTCTAAGCATAAACATTATTTCCTCATACATACCTCCTCTACCTGCCTGTCTTGAAAATAAGCCAAGCTTCCAATTCATGTTCTTACAGCACCTTGTATTGTTATAGCATTAATAGCAATTGTAATTAATCATTTGTGTAATTATATTTCAATGACTCTCTTAACCACTGGATGTAAACTTAATGATGTTAAAAAATGTGATGTGTCAATCACTTTCATTATTAAATGTGCCACATCTGACATAACATCTAATGTAGGGCCTAGTGCATATTTGTTGAATGAATGAAAAATGAATAGCTGAGCCTGGTGGTACATGCCTGTAGTCCCTGCTACTTGGGAGGCTGAGGTGGAGGGATAGCTTGAGCTCAGGAGTTCAAGGCCAGCTTATGCAACATAGTGAGACCCTTTCTCTAAAACAAAAAATAATAACATAAATTAATAGTTTGGGAAATAATATCATGGAACAAATCTAGTTCCCAGCTCTGTCATTTTTCTAGCTATGCAAAAGTTTCTAAGTTATTTAATGTCTCAAAGGCTCAGATTGTTCACTTGTAAAATAAAATTAATAATACCTATCCCATGTTTGTTGTAAGGGTTACAAATGGTATATGTAAAGAACCATAAAATGGAGCTTGGCAAGGATAGATTCTCAGTAGGTGGTAGCTTTTATTATTATTTGCCAGATATGCCTCATAAGTTCTGGGGAATTGTGCCAATGGGTTATTTTGCTCATTATGTACTTTCAGCATACTCATGTAGCCATTTCCAGTAGTAAATAATTTAAAGAGACTTTAGCCCTTGGTGAATTACCACATAAAGATAATTAATGGATTATTCCAGAAATTGTCATTTTAAAGTAATATACACTTAAACTGGGTAAAACTTCTTTTAAAAATAAGCTAGCATGATGGTTTCATGGGTGTATACATATATCAAAATTTATTAAGGTATATATTTTAAGTATGTGTAGCTTATTATATACAAAATTATATATAAAAATTGCCTACATTTAATGTATACATCTTTATGAGTTTGGACATATGCATACACCTATGATACTTTCACTGCAACCAAGCTACTAAACATATGCATCATCTCGGAAAATTTCCTTGTGTTTGGTTTTTTTTTGTTGTTTTTTTTTTTGAGACAGAGTCTCACTCTCTTGCCTGGGGCAAGTGCTGTGGCATCAGCCTAGCTCACAGCAACCTCAAACTCCTGGGCTCAAGCAATCCTACTGTCTCAGCCTCCCGAGTAGCTGGGACTACAGGCATGCGCCACCATGCCCGGCAATTTTTTCTATATATATTTTTAGCTGTCCAATTAATTTCTTTCTATTTTTGGTAGAGACAGGGCCTCGCTCTTGCTCAGGCTGGTCTCAAACTCCTGAGCTCAGAACGATCCGCCCGCCTCGGCCTCCCAGAGTGCTAGGATTATAGGCGTGAGCCACCGCGCAGCCTCCTTGTGTTTTTAAAAGACTTTTTTAAAAAGAGAAAAAAAAATGAAGCCACCAGCAATGAATGGAGTACATCCATTGGTTCTATCATTTCTGATTGAAGTTTGATTCATTTAATTATTTTTCAAGCAAAAGAATCTATTTCCATTAATTGGCTTCAATTTGAGGATAGTTTAATTGATTCTCAGATAGTTCTTTTTTCCTTGAGATTTGCATGGCAGTTTGACAATGGTGATGCCATCACTGGTGAGACTCCACTCCTCAAATGTAAATATTTGCTGAAGGTTAATCTTGCTTTGTTTAAAAGGAAATTTATCTACATTTCAAAATTGACAGGTGCTTTTCATAGTGGTGCCCTGAAAAATTATGCATAATGCCAGGTGTTGTTTTTAGCTGGTATCCTTCACAAATCTGGTAATGTGAACTTGAGCCTCTTTCTGAAGAGTGACTACTTAAGTATACAAATGATGAATCATGAGTATCCACACATGATTCAACAGTCTGTATTTCTGTTACTGTTAAGGCAGCAACAATCTGTATTATTTATTTATAACACCCATTGAGTACACCTAATTTGGGTTAGCCAGCCCAAAGACCTGTAAATAAAACCCTAGGGCATAGAACTTAAAGTTGAGCAAGAGCAGGTGCTGCTTCCAGGAATTTAGTGAAGAACTTTGAAATAGAGCATCCTAGTTTTTGTTCCCGCAAAAGCTGACCCTGAGATAAGAACTTGGGATGTAAGTAGCTTATTTAGTAAATGATCCCAGGAAGCACAAATGAGGAAGTGGAGAAGGAAAGGAGAAATATCAATAAAAGGTGCATTAAATGAGTTACTGCTGTAGAAAATTGAGCTCCATCTCACTAGGGATGCTCTAAGAAGTCATTTGAACAAGATTCAAAATTGTCCCACTGTGGAATAGGGAAGCTAGAGTGTTTATTAATGGATTTCTGTCTTCATTGTTTGAAAGATGTCCCTCAGAAATAGGGGTGTTAATTCTGCACCGTCCCCCGCATACACATTTGTGAGCTGAACAAACTCTTGGGGGCTGAAGAAAGTTCTAGACAGAGACACATATAGTTGCTAGTTGCTGAGATGGAGCCGCAGGTGAACTCAGAGGTTAGATGACGGGATATGTCTGGGGCACCAACATCAAATCCTATATGGGGGTTTAGGATCTTCGATGTGATAGAATATCAATGCTAGGTGTTGACAGCTGTGTAGTGCCATGGTTAAAGTAATGGATTTACAAATTCTGAAGAAGGGATTTCCCATCACCATTATTTTCCCAGAATGAAATAAAATTGATGAAATGCATGATTAGCTGGTCAATTCAGTTGTTTGGTATCCTGTAGGCAACTGGTTTTCAAACTGTTTTCTCCAGTCCAGCAACATCAATATCATCTGAAATTAGTTAGGAATGAAATTTCTCAGGCCCTACCCCAGACATACGGAATCAGAAACTTTAGGAGTAGGACTCAGATATCTGTGCCAAATCTGCCAAACGATCTTGATATACACTAAAGTTTGAGAGCCATGGATATAGACAAAACACTGTATTGAGAAACTTAACTTTTATCCCAATCACAGGGCAGTAGGCTATGTATGGAGGGAACTTTCTGGTTTCCAGTCTTAGTTGGGTGTGATGGACAAATTACTTGATATTTATAAATTATTTCCAATCTGTAAAATGAGAAGTGTGGACTAGTATACTGGTGTTTCAAACTTTTTTTGTAAAGCAGTGGAATACTTTCTTCCCAAGAAATTTTACTTGAAACACCAGTATATAAGGCATGTAAAAATGGAGCTCTTTGTTGGGGATAGTGGCCTATACCCTGTCTTCTTCCCTTCCCTAAGGTGGCTTCCCATGTACCATTATGGATCTTTAGGGTTTTAAGAAGTATAGTTTGAGAACCACTGCACTAGCAGACCAAGATTCCTCTGCAATATTATTTAAGATAACAGACAGACTTAACCACGATTTACCTGATGATGATGACACTGAGGAAAACCTGGGATCACAAATCTTGGGGTTCAGGCTTTCGCTGTACCCCTACTAGCAGGACAACCATGAACAAATCACGTAGTCTCCATAGCCTCAGCATCCTTATTTGCAAAATGACAGTTACTCTAATTCTTGTTGTACCTGTTTTAAAGGTACTATTGAGAGGATCAAATGGAATAATGCATGTGAACATACTTTATAAATTGCTAAATCCTATTTAGCTAAAAAGGATTATTGTGGGAGGAACTATCTTTCCAGGTAGTTTTCCTTTGTATCTAGTGCCAAAGATAGGTAGAGATAGAGATAGAATATATTTAATAGATAGTTAAACAGTCTGTAGTTTCTCCCTTATCTTATAGGGATGAAAATATAATTTTCCTTTTTAATTAAAAACCTGTTTATCAAGATGAATCACTTTAAATAAAATGATGCTTAAGCAGAGACTTTAGTTAACCGATTGAATCACTCTACAAAGCTTGTAAAAGTGATGTTTGGGTAATGCTATCTAAAGACATAATTAGTTTTCCTTAACAATTTGCTACCCACATACTAATAGAGAGAGTCAATTTTGGGATATGTTGACCATAGCATTTATAGCTGCTTGCATATTCAGAAAAATTTTAGGATAACATTAATTCATATTTATTCGGCTTTTTTTTTTTTTTTTTTTTTTGGTCAGATGAGTCTTCTGGGAGAGATTCATTCATCCACCACAGAGATGCCTGAGAAATACCAAATACCATGTTTTATGGCTGCATTTTGCCATCAGGGAAGTCACGAATAATTCCTTGTGAAACTTTTGGAAGACTATCTAGTAGGAATGTCAAATATGTTTACTGGAGTTAGAAGGTAGTCAGATTTGAGATTTATTTATTTCCAAACTCTCAGGATGGCAAAAGATCAGGATGATGTCTGAAAACTGTCATTCTGAGAAACACATCTGTCAAAAACTCACGCAATGGCCACTTTGAAGGCAGCGATCACCTGGACATGCCAACATTTTCTAAGTGTGTCTCACCTTGCATTTCCGAACACATTCTTACTATTACCTGGAGCTTCAACCTAACACTGTCGTATTCCAGTCAGAACTGTCTGAGGAAGAATCAACACAGACTTGGCAAGAATTTGCTTATAGCCACCCCATATTCAGGTACAGGGGCTATCAACATTCCTGAACCTCAGAGCTGGCTGGCAGCCATGGAGCAAGATTCCTGTAAGTGTGCTCATTCGCTCATTCAAAAAACAGACAGATACCTGAACTTACTATTTATCGGGCACTGTGCTCATCACAGTGAACAAAACAGGCTTCTGCTGAGATGGGCAGGATGTGGAGGAGGCAAGCAGGCAGGACGGGGCGGCAAGACGAAGAGACATGGAGGGAGCAGAGAGTGCTTCCAGTAGAGACAACAGCATACAGGAAGGCCTCAGAGAGAAGGCATGGCATGTTCTGAAGACTGAAGAGAGTCCACAGTAGGTAAAGTGTAGGTCATATGGGTAGTGAGGTGAGCTGGTGCCAGGTCACGGAAGACCTTGTCAGCCTGGGCCTCCTTTTCCTCATTTGTTTAAAGATGGGACCAGGGCAGAGCAGTGCTTCTTAAACCGCTCCACAGAATTCAGGGGGCTCCACCAAGGGGCCTCGGAGGGGCTGGGGGAATAGCGGGTGGAAGGGAACATCTCTGGTCTCCAACCTCTGCTCCAGTAAGAACAGCTTTGCTAAGATCCATTTCAAATGTTGGGGATCCAAGTAAGAGAGTATTGGGTGACAGGGCTCCATGGATAAACAAAAATTGTTGGAAAGCCACCAAATCCCTTCCAGCTCTGACATTATTGGATAGTAGGGTTCCATGCTGTTCCCCTGAGACAACGTAATGTGTTACTGGGTTGCTGGCCTATTGCCTCCTGAAGAGCAGCCTAATCCTGACTGAAAACACTCAGGGCTGTGATGCAAACAAAGGTCCTGGGATTTTCTGTCCTGTTTTCCATAGAACTTTTAAACATGGCCCCTGAAACTCCTACTTTCCCATCTTTATTTTTTTTTTCTGAGGCAGAGTCTCACTCTGTCACCGGGGCTAGAGCGCCCTGGTGCCAGCCTAGCTCACAGCAACCACAAACTCCTGGGCTCAGGTGATCCTACTGCCTCAGCCTCCCGACTAGCTGGGATTAGAGGCACCTGCACCACTACACCTGGCTGATTTTTTTTTTCCTTTTTTTTTTGAGGCGAGGTCTTGCTATGTCACCAGGCTGGTCTCAAACTCCTGGCCTCGAGCAGTCCTCCTGGCTTGGCCTCCCAATATGCTAGGATTACAGGCATGAGCCATTGGTGCCTGGTGATCCTGCATTTCTAAGAAATTCCCAGGTAATGTCAATGGTTCGTGAACTTCACTTTGAGTAATAAGAAAGAGAATGTATAACAGACTGGCAATTTCAGCCTTACCTGGGGACAGGGTCTGGAATAATGTGGTTTTTCCCCACATATTAGTAAACATTTATTAAACACTCTCTCTATGTGGCAATTGCTGTGCTGCTAAGATCCACTGTTTGCTTTCAAGGAGCTTACAATCTAATAGAACAAAAGTGTTTATTTTGAGGCTATATACTTTTTTTTTTTTGAGACAGAGTCTCGCTCTGTTGCCCGGCCTAGAGTGCCGTGGAGTCAGCCTAGCTCACAGCAACCTCAGACTCCCGGGCAAGTGATCCTCCTGCCTCAGGATCCCATGAGCCTATATACTTTATGTAGCTTAATTTTCGCTATCCCTATGACATTATTATTCTCTCTGTTTTATACATGAGAAAACAGACTCTTAGAGAAGTTGACACTTGTCAAAGGTCACACTAATAGGAAATGACAGCCTGGATTCCAGTTCATATCTCTCTCTGACTCTGAGCCTTCATGCTTTATAGGATATCTCAAGTCCCTTTTCCTTAATCTTCTTGTGTTGCCAAAATCCACTGTTGGGTTTCCTCCTCAGTTTCCTTGCTTAACACTTTAGTTTCTGGCTTGGGCTGAGCCCCACTCCAAACCACAGCCAACCCTTCTAGAGATCAGGCACCTAGCTCTTTCCAGTCCTTCTTCATCATTTCCCCATGGGGTCTTGCTATATACAGTTTGATTGCCTGGAAACACAAAGCATTGTTCCATGTTGCAAAATAGCTTCAAGGAACTAGCCAGAGGAATGTTCCATTTCCTCTCTAATTCACCCTCATGGTTCTTTAGAGTTGCACACTTAACTTTGGGTACTTCATAAAGTAAGTAAGCTATGTATTAGGCAACTAGCCATAGTGAACAAAGAAGTAAGTGGCACTAATTTATGCAGCATTCATTCTCCAAACTCTCAACCCAGGGCACTCTACTAATGGTCCAGGTATCCTTTTCCCAGGGATAGATGTGGCAGCTAATAGAGCTCCTGGTATGACTTGTCCTAAACCTTATCTCAACTGTACCAGTCTCTTTGCCAGAGCTCTGGGGAGAGCAGAAAGGGTGGCGTAGGTTCTGGAGGAGTTGTGTGAATAGGATGAATGTTGCGTGGACCACAGCAGCTCTGCTCTGTGGTCATGGCTTTGACTTCTCCTAGTGCTCTCATTCCCTCTTCCCCAGCCCCTGCAAGCAGGGCCTGCTCCTCAAGTAAGAAAGGAATTTACTTCATATTGGCTCATTTATTCATTTAATTTCTCTGGGGGGGGGCAGGGGAAAGGAGAAATATTTTATATTGTCTCAACTGCTTTATCTAACTTAGATTGGCAGAATTTATGAATAGTTAGGAATTGAAATGTGTCATTGCAACATTTTCTCTGTTCGTTACTCAATACAAAGCATTCTACCCCAAGACAGCAAGATTTTTTGTGGGAAATCCTCAATAAAATTCTGTAAACCATTCCCATACTCAGGCTGACATTTTCTTTCATATTCTAATCTCTCAAGGAAGATGATCATAAACCAGACCAGACTTTAGGCAATTCTCTGCAGACCCTTAGTCACTTTGAATGACACCTGCTACTTGTGTAAGTGTTCCTCCCTCCGCTTACACACCCAACAGACGGTAAAATACTTGCCCAACCCAAGCCAGAGCTTGCCATGGACCTTTAGACCCTTGAGCTGAGTGTCAGCTGAATGCTCTGATCCCATTCCCTCCAGTCCTCTTCCGCACCTCCATCTGCATTGCTGAGGCCCCAGCATGTCTCACTCAGCAGACCACTGGAGTAATTACTCTATTAGGCTGTTGTAACCACATCATGAGCAACAGCTCTGTAAGTCACTGAACCTCCTTTTGTGCTCACTCCCACTCAGACAAAATGTAAACATGTTCATGGTCTGCAGTGTGGTAGCATGTGGTTTCCTTTAATTCAAAGTTAAAGTCCCCTTTAGGGTTTCCCATGGTTTCTTTGCAAGTCCCAGAATTGTTATTTGTTTACTCTGAACACAAAGGTGGCTGATGGAGCATCAGCCTGCCTAGCCATGGCATCCTGTAGTCGGAGCATTGATGACTGGGGACTTACGTAGAGTTTACATGAATCTCAAAAACTTTTGAGTGTTATTTGAGTTAGTGTCCTAAGAAGTGACCTGGAGTAAAATCTCAAAGCTTTGCATCAATATTTTCTTTTTGGGACTTCACTCAAGTCTAAAACATTCTGTGGTCAAACTCTATAATTTTTGACCAACAAAGTTGACTGTAAAATTTTGGCAATTTCCAGGCATTTTTTTGTTGCAAATTCTTTTGAACCCAGTAACAAATGCTTAGTAGAATTGATAGTTTCAACCACAAGTTTAAAAAAAAAGAAAAAAAACCCTAAAAAAAGGAAACTAAAAAGGAAAAATAAATTAGTACATTTTCAATGTTCTAAAAACTTATTAAAACATATAAAGGGCATTTTTACTTGCTCTCAAGTCCACATGCTATTTCTTATCTTAGAAATTTTTAAATAATCTTAATATAGGAAGTGTCTGACTTTATAAGCTGACAGCTGCTAACCTATTCAATTCTCTAATTTTATTGTTGGTGAGTATCAGCAGAGAACATGTGCTTGATACAGTGGCTGTTGTCACAACTCAGAAGACAATCTAAGACTCGGCACACTTCCCAAACACTCATCAATTATTCTTTCCTTTTAGCAATATATATGCAGTGCCTACTGTGTGTCAGATAATTGCTCTAGGTTTTAAGCCTTAAAATGATGAAAAAGACAGACAATGTTTCTGCCTGCATGGAGCTGATATTCTAGTAGAGGCGCGAATGTTTGTTAACTGAGTGAGTGAATGAGAGAGGGTGGTGAGAGGCAGGAGGCTGGGATTGGGCTGGATCACGGGCAAAGCATGACAGAGATATCATGATGGATCCGTAACAGTGCCTGAGGGCTTAGTCAGAGCCACAAGGAGGTCAGGTCAGGTGTCTGAGCCAGTTTAGCAACCTTACCCATTTTCTCCACATGCGTAGACCCTTAGGAAGGTCCTGTCTCCTCATCCAAATACTTGAAAAGTTGCTGCGATTTCACGTTCATCCTTCCTTTTGCATCCACTTGCTCTTTAATGTTGGCTCTGCTTACAGTCCCCTATTCCCTCTTGGCTGGTTCCTCTTCTCCACCAGGCCAAGCTCCTTTGGATCGATGCTTCTTTGGCCTGGCTATGGTTTCTCCTCCTTGCTGTCATCCCTAGATACCCTCCTTGGGATTCCTTTTTTTTTTTTCAGAGACAGGGTCTTGCTCTGCTGCCCAGACCAGAGTGCAGTGATTTTCTTTCTTTCTTTTTTTTTTTTTTTTTTTTTACTATACTAGAGTGCAATGTTATGATCATAGCTCACTGCAACCTTGAACTCCTGGGCTCAAGCAATCTTCCCGCCTCAGCCTTTGGAGTAGCTGGGACTGCAGGTGGAGTATCTGGGATAACTATTTTATTTTTTTGTAGAGATGGGGTACTCACTATGTTACCCAGGCTGGTCTCGAACTCTTGGCTGCAAGTAATTCTCCAGACTTGGCCTCTCAAAGTGCTGGGATTACAGGTGTGAGCCACTGTGCCTGGCCAGGGATCCCTTCTTACCTCTATCTACCTCCCATGGCTCTTGGCCAGCTATATCCAAATCTAAGCCCAGGTCTAGTTTCTGGGTTGCAGCCTTAGACACTCCCTGAGCTAATGGAGAAATCAGATGCCAGGGAGTGGGGCTCAGCAGCAGCAGTTTCCAGACAGTGGTGGTGCTCAGGTCCAGGCAGGCAGCAAGGCTGAGGCTGCAGAGATTTGTCTACTTTGGCACAGAACCACAACTGGGAGGACAGACTGGCAGGAGAAGGTCAAGGAGTCAGGGATTTAGTGTAGGCTGTTTGCCCTGGCAGCGTAGCTACAATACAGAGCAGACTGTTAAGGTAAGATCCAGTCTTATAGATATTCAAGCATGGCAAGGGCTGGGGCAAGGCTGTAATTCGGTGGGCACATGGGTGCACTACAAACCCAGGTTTTGTTAGCAGTACTCATTCAAAACATCATGGCAGAGGGTCTGAAATCATTGATCTGGCAGCATGCTTAGGCCTGAGACTCACAGTGAAGACTGGTTAAAAGCACAGACTTTGAGAGGGGACGGACTAGGGTGTGAATCCCAACCCTGCTACTTACTAGTTCTGTACCTTTGGAAAATCACTTCACCTCTCTGGTCCTTAGTCTCCTCATCTGTAAAATGGGAATGGTAACACCTACCTTGCAGGGATGTGGTAAGGATTCAATGAATTTGGTATGACTATGAGACCTCTTCAAAAAGGAAGGCAGATAAACAAGTCTTTAAGCCTCTTCCAGGGCTTCCCCTAAGGCCTGAGGCATGAGGGGAGAGGGGACAGCCAGCACTGGCATGGCTGGCTTTGGTGCCAATGGCAGGGTCTATGGTGGACATTCAGGTATGGCTGCTCAAGAGCAATAACACCCAGTGGGTGTGCTCCCCCCCTGGTTCCTGGGGAGTGGTTGGGTGCTCGCTCATTTATCTCTGCCACATGTTCATGTGTATACAGTCTTCTTGTGTTTGCATTGGCTCTGCTGTGAGTACACAACCTCTCTGGGTACTGGATCTACTTCCTTTAATCTCAAAAAATGTTGATCAAAAATTAAAAATGTACATGTATATAGATCCTGTCCCTGAATCCATTCCACATACCAAAGTTGGACTTAAACTTTCATTTGTCTACTTAGAAATCTTCAATTGCTCCTTATTTGTAACTGCTAGTCTTTCTAGGCCTTTCATAATCTGATTTCCACATATCTAGCCATTCAGCTCCCTTTGCTTCTTAACACTTCCCTTCTCTGTTCCACTCAATCCTGTGTCTCTCCATCACAGCTTGTACCTTCCCCTTCTCTGCCTTCACCTCCTGTTGCCCCTGTTTGTCCTCTTTTTAAAATCCTACTCTTTCTTCAACCTGGCTCAAATCTCACCTTTTGCTTTTTGACTCCTGGAATCCTTGTTGAACTACTTCTGTCTGAACTCCCGTGATACTTAATATTTTAGAATTTATAAGATGCTATTGGCTGAAGATGCATCATTATTTTATGTACCATCAGAAAAACCCTTCTAGGCTGGGATGGTGGTTCATGCCTGTAATCCCTGCACTTTGGAAGGCTGAAGCAGGGGGATTGCTTGAGCCCAGGAGTTCGAGACCAGCCTGGGTAAAACAGTGAGACCCAATCTCTACAAAAAAAAAAAAAAAAGAAAGAAAATTAGCCAGGTATAGTGGCATATGCCTGTAGTCCCAGCTGCTTGGAAGGGTGAAGCGGGAGGATCCCTTGAGCCCAGGAGTTTGAGGCTACAGTGAGCTCTGATTACACCACTGCACTCCAGCCTGAGCAACAGAGCAAGACCCTTGTCTCTAAAAAAGAAAAACAGAAAAGAAAAAGAAAAGGGAAAACCCTTCTAAGTAAAATAGCAATTATAGAATATAAAACAGAACCTTATTTCAGAAATGTTAAGCTGTAAAAAATGTGCATCTTAGAATCAATGAAATATGGTAATTATTTAGAGTGCATATTATTCATAATTATATAATGGACATTATCACTGCTTAATTCTCCAGCTCTCCCACTAGAATGTATACTTTTTGAGGACAGATTTCATATCTGGCTCATTCATGGTTGTATCCCCACCTCGCACCCTGCCTGGTGCTTAATAAACGATTGACTAAATGGACTTCTAAAGTGAATGAAAAGTTTCTTGAAGGCAGAGATTATGTATTGCACTCTTACATGTCTCCTACAATGTACTTATTTTTAAAATTGAGATATAACACTCATGTAGTAAATTGCATAAATCTTACATATAGAGCCTGAAGTCTTTTTATATATGTATTCATCTGCTTTATCATTACTCGAATTAAGATTAAGAACATTTTCCTATGGTTCTTTTCCCAGGGCTGAGGAAATAGGAGATACCTGTCAACGTTTATCAATATTTATTAATTGATTAAATGGTCTTCAGCAACCCCTGAATACCTCGGTTTCAACTCACTACAGTTTTTTTTAGTTTAATCATGCTGAAGCTCTAGTATGTACAATAAACACCTGGAAGACGTACAGAAACACTTGCTTGACCTCACCCCCAGAGTTTCTGGTTTAGAACATCTGTGGTAGAGTCTGATGATCAGCTTTTCTAATGAGTTCCCAGGTGATGATGCTGCTGCTGTAGTGGAGTGGGGTGTGGGGTCTCCCTCGCTTATTAAATGTCTCGCAAATCAGGTGCTCACTCCAAGCAGGGGTTCTTTTCCTTTCCTTTGCCATGGACAGTCTGGGAAGTTTGGTGAAACCCATATACTCCTCAGAATAGTGTTTCTAAATGAAATAAAATAAAATACCTAGGATTACAAAGAAAACCAATTGTATTAAAATTGATTATTCAAATTATTTAACAATCATAATATTTATGGTATCTACAAGTCAACTGTAATGTGATATGAAAATTTGGGGATTCCTATTGGTGATAAAATCACATCCACTGATAATACTACTGTGTTCTGTTGCTTATATTTATAATTGAAGGAAATGCTAAATTTCAAATATAGATTAGTAAAAATGAAGAACCTAGGTTAGGAATCCTTTCCCTGCTGCAATATAAAATGAAATGATCTACCCTTTGCATTTGGTGAAGTTCCAAAGAATTCAATTCAGTGTGGTTCAGTGTTAATTAACTAAGTATCTTCTTTGCGTAGACACTGTGCTGGATGCTGGACATTCAGAGGAGAATAAGACATTGTTCCTTCCCTTACCCATGAACTTCCATTTTGGTGAGTGAAGACTGAAATACAAACTGATGATTAAAGTGGAGTGTGACCACATATAGAATAGAAGAATGCACAAAGCATGGAAGTAAAGAATGGAATGATTTATGCTGGAGCATGAGAGAGAGGGCTAAGATCTCAGTTAACTGTAACTCAAGTTGAATGGATGTTGTGGAGGTAGACAATTGCATTGGTGGTCCCTGATGAAACACACTTCCAGATAATCAGGCTCTCCCACATTGATACTGAACATGGCCACAAAACCTGGTTTGGTCAAACGAACATTGGCAAACATGACACAAACACTTGCACGTTGGGCTTGACTTGTAATGCGTAGGATTCAGCCATCATGTGAAAAGCTTAGGCTAGACTGCTTAATGAGGAGAGGCCATGTGGAGAGAGGCCCAGGAGAAGGAGAGGCCATCTTTGGGCTTCCAGCTTCAGATGAGCTCTCAGCTGGATGCAGCTGTATAAAAAAAATCCCAAGTAGTAAGAGTAGCAGCAGAACCACTCAACCCACAGAATTGTGAGAAATAATAAACCATCATTTTAACCACTGTGTTTTGGAGTGGTTTGCTACATGCCAATAGATAACTAAAACAGTTGTTTTTAATTTCTTTAATATTTTTCCTCTAACATTTGACTTTTAAAGATGCAGAGGGCAAAACACTGTAAAATAATCTGAAGCAGAGATTTTTCTGCAAACAAATAAGCTCAATTTTCAGGGAAGCTTCTGGTATTCCATATGTTTAAATCCTGTAAGATCTATGCCCAGAGAATTGATATGATAATTATGACTCTGGTAAATTTAAATGCCGATCTTCAGAGAATGATTACCTTAAAATGATAAACTTCTTAAAACCTGGGATTTTGAGCCGGAAGAGATCTTGGAATCTATGCAGCCTAACCTCTTAATTTTAGAGATAAGGACACTGAGGTGTGAGAGGTTAAATGACTTATCCATTTGTTGTTAGCAGGGTCCAGAAGAGAAGCCAAATATCCTGACTTTGAATTCAGTGTCTTTTAATAAATAAGAAATAGTAATTTGTATATTACCACTTTCATTATCTCATTTTATTCTCATAATAGGCAAAATGGATATTTTTATCCTTTCCAGTTTTATAGATGAAAAAAATCTAAGATTGGGAGTTGAAGAGATCTGCTTATTTTTACATAAAACCAGACTAGATTCTGAGCCTTATAACACCTGGTCAAGGGCTTTTTCATTATATTATGTTGCCTGTGATGTTCAGTATAAAAAACGAGGAAATAAACTAATGTATTTTTGAAAGAGAATCAACAGCAGACACTAATCTGGTTCATCTCTGAATTCTTCACAATGATATACCATGTACACAATGGTCATTCGATAAATATTTATAATATGACATGAATACATGAATGAGTAATTGAATAAACAAGGGATGGAACAAAATTATGTTTCATCTGTACCAGTCACTCCATTGTTGAAAGGTATGGTTAATCAAGATTCCTCTGTACTTGAAAAGGAACAGGGATTAAAAACCCTAGTCAGTAACAATGACAACATTTTATTATTGTGCTTTGAATTCTAAAGCAGAGTAACTAACACAGAGGTTAGCTCTTTTAATATGCCTCTCCTGTCCTGTATATAATAACTCAAAAGTCCCTCTCTGGACATGGCATAATGGTAGGAAGGAGGTGATGAAAGAACTTGACACTGAGACAATGGGAAACAGGTTACTGCTCCTTCTCTCAAGTGGAAAAACTGAGGTAGAGAGAGTTATCCTTAAGCAGCCCTGTCCAAAATAAATATAATGTAAGTGACATATTTAATTTAAAATATTCCAGTAGCTAAACTAAGAAGTAAAAAGAAACAGATGAAATTAATTTTGATAATATATTTAATTTAATATGTTCAAAATATCATTTCAATGTGTAATCAATGCAGAAATTATTGATGAGATATTGTGTGTGTGTGTTACACTTACAGTACATCTCAATCTAGAGTAGTAACATTTCTAATGCTCAATAGCCACATGCAGCTAGTGGCTACCATTTTGGACAGCACAGGCTGTGTAGCCTTAGGCAAGTAACTTAACCTTCATATAACTCAGTTTCTCATCTGTAACCATTTAGTGCTACTCAGATGATTACATGAAATAATGTGTATAAAAGAATTTAGTCAAGTACCTGGCAGGTAGGAAGCACTCAATTAGTAGTAGCTATAATAATCTACCAAGATCCCACTTTATCACACAAACTTCAATCCCATTTTGGATTTTCAAAACAGGTTAGCAGGATTCCCTAAAGATCACTGCTTTCTCTTCTACAGTAAGTGTGGAGGGCTCTTGGGTAAGATGAATTTCAAAAAATAAATAAATAAAACAAAAAAGGTCATGAGTTCTGACATTATAACTAGCTGCCTTCTACCAGAGAGACTCTAATATTAGTAAAACAAGACGGTCTTCTATTTTTTAAAATTGTGGTAAAATATACATAACATAAAGTTTACCATTGTAACCATTTCTAAATGTGCAGTCCTGTGTCATTAAGTACATTCACATTGTTCTGCAACCGTCACCACCATTCATGGTCCCACACTGAAACTCTACATCCATTAAACAATAGCTGCCTATTGCTCACTGCCCCCAGCCCCTGGTAACCACTATTCTACTTTCTGTCTCTTTATATTTGTTTGTTCTAGGTACCTCATGTAAGTGGATGTGTTCTCTCTTTTGATGTAATATTTGATTTTTCATTGAACATTAAAATAAGAACATCTGTTCTAAGACACTGAGAGAGTAAACCTAGAGATTTCTAAAAAAGTTTAATGTTGACATGCACTGAAGTAATAAATAATTATGATTATACACACATATCTGAGAGAGGTGATCATTACAAAGGTTTTTCTTTACTTTTTAAAGGAACTCTGTATGAAAATACAAGACACATGTCTGCATTACACCATTGCTGATAAAGGTTATAAATAATGATGCCACTATCCTCAGTGAATATCAGAAATGTCTCTGGTATAGCAGATCCCTGGGTTCCAGCCTTGACTTTGTCATTAGTTTGCCATTTGGCCTGGATTTTAGGGCCTGATGCTCTCAAGTCTGTGCTATCTTCATCTGTAAAATGCAGATACTAATGGTAATAGCTGCCCTTCCTAGATCATAGAGTTGAGTGAAGATCAAACAAGATAATCATAGTGAAAGGCCTTTGAAAAATACAAAGCCCTGTAGAAATGCAAGGCATTATTAAAGAGTGTGGAGAGATTGCTAACACAATTTGATTCAAGGCCAAAGTTGAATCAAAAGTTACTTTCAGAAGTTAAAAAGATATTTAGTATTTACAAATTATTTTAAAAACCAAATTCTTGCTTTGGTGACCTAGTACCATGACTAAACAGTGTTCTAAATGCTGTACA
The DNA here is from genome assembly GCA_004363605.1 of Indri indri. NCBI lineage: Eukaryota > Metazoa > Chordata > Mammalia > Primates > Indriidae > Indri > Indri indri. The sequence goes on from RJWJ010019141.1 coordinate 23,096, forward strand.
TTTGATATCTACTGCTATAAGTCGTCTAACCACATTACCACACAAGGTGTAATTATACAGCACTTTAGCAATATCTACAATTTTTGGTGCATAAGAAGTTATAAATCCACGTAGCTTAAAGACAAAGTCATGTCTTTAAAAGGAAGGTTCTTTTACTTTTCCACTGTGGCAAAAGTGCTGCTCTCCTCTTTTGGTAGCCTACTATGAGAGACCTGCCTGCCAATGCAATTTCAAGCATTTATTGAATGCCATGGTGTACAAGTCATTTGGAGTAGAGATGGGATGGGAAGAAGGATGGAGGTGGTAAGAATACAAGAGAAAGTGGGTGAGCTTTAAAACTAGTGGGGAGTGGCAGATCTTGTGACCAGTATAAAGACAGAATGAAATCGATGCCAAGAAAACATTCGAGGAATAAGCCATGGAAGTTGGAGAGGTTGTAAGGCTTGATTTATTCAAGGTAGGAGGGCAGAATTGGGTGACATTTGTCCCAGGCCTTGATGCATTAGGATTCCTTGAATCAGAAATAGAGGGGAGGCCATTTCAAGCCTGAAGGAACCACACCCAGCCCATCCCACCAATTAATATTTACCTACCAACTAACTGATAAAACCAAAGGACTTAGCAATAGGCCCGTGATTCTGCAAGGTCACAGCTGGCTGGTGTTAGCGGTTAAATTCCAGATTCTCATTTAAAAGCACCAGCCTTATGGCATTCCACCATTCCAAGAGGGCAGCTCAGACAGCAGTCATACACAGTCCTGCAAACAATACCTCATTTTATTTTAGTTCCATAGAACTGCGAGAATTTCATCCTTGCTCAGACAGGAGTTCTGAGTTTAAATAACCCACAGTCAACTAAAAAACTCCTCTTGCAGGTTTCTAAGCTAACTTCTACTCCTGTCTCAGTTAATTTTCACAGATCCAACACCAACCTCTACATTTAGGTTTAATTTTTTACAGGATTACACTTCCCTCTTCCAAATACATTACTGTTAGATTACTCTTCCCTTTCCAAAAACTGTGCTATGCTCTTAACTATGGTTTTGATTCAAAAAAATAAAAAATTAAAAAAAAACTATAATAATTCTCTTCTAACCATTATCATACTATTAGCTAACATTTATTAAGATCTTACTTTGGACCAGGCAATGTGCTATTGTGTGTTATGCATTATTGTCTTTGCATGGGGCAGGTAATATTACTATTTTTATTTTATAGAAGAAGAATGGTCACTAACAGAGGTTAAGTGACTTGTCAAAAGTCACCCAACTAGTTCAGTGGTAGAGCCAGGACATGCACCAAAGTCTGTACATTTAACCCTGGACTGCGCTATTCCTACTCCCTTGCCTTTCCCTTTAATATCAACATAGAATTCTGTGAAGGATAAGTATTGCTTATATGAAAACCATTTTGAAGGGTAGCAATCTCCTATACGTTAAATGGGACAAGCCACTGCTGACTTGATATGATCATATTAACCAAGGCTTATTCAGCAGTTTCAATGTGCAGGCCACTGTGATAAACGCACACATTTTCTCATTGCAACCTTCACAGTAGGCCCCAGAGAAGAGTGTAATTATTGTTTCTTTACAAATGAGCAAACTGAGGCACAGAGAGGTTGAGTAATTGGCCTAAGGTCCTATTAGAAACTGATAAGGCCAGTATTTGGATGTTGGCCATTAGACAGCAGAGCTCTAGCTTTTAACTTCTGAACCATGCAACATTTGTTTTTTTTTTTTTTTCTTTTTCCCACAAGATCAAAAGGAAGAGAACCATGCAACATTTGGATGAGTTGAGGACCACAACAAGACCCTGCCTCAAAATTTCTCCCCCACCTGCCTGCCCCAAAGCCTGAAGTGAGAATCCTGAGACCCTCCCTAGCAGTTAGGCATTGTGTTTGTTATCAGGGGAGGAGTGACGCTGGGAATAGTGAGTGTTTAGTTCTTTCAAAGCTCTGTGCCAGGTGATGCAAGGCACCCAGATGTGAGCAAGACTCAGTGCCTGCCCTCCAGAGCTAGAGAAGGGCAGGAAGAAGATAACCAAGTCAGGTGCAATCAACAATGAAAGTGAGCTACCAAAAACATCTGAGATCATGCCACTCCCCTGCTTCAAATTATTCACTAGTGGCCATCACCAACAGGATACAGCCTGCTTTCCTCAGCAAAGCAGGTACAGCTACTCCTCCAGCATCTGTCTGCCTACCTCCTTAGCTTCATCTCTGCTTCACAGTCACACACCCTATGCGACAGCCATGACATATGACAGGCTTCTTCACCCAGTGTTCTCTCCCCTCCCTCTGACCTGACTTGTAGCCCTTCTTTAAAATTTATGTCGGTCACATTTGTATTTAAGCTTTTATCGTCCACCTCCTCCAGTGTGTGTGACTTGATGACACTTTGTACACCTATTAGAGCACTTACCCTAAATTGAAATTTTGTATTTGTCTCTTCAAAAGCAAGGTGAGTGGCTTCTCTTTTGCATCCTGAGGGCTCACCCAGCACAGGGACACACTAGACTCTCACAGGTTAAGTGAAAAGCAAAATACACATCTTAACAGTGCAAGGACTTTTAGGCCAGGTTAGCAGCACTGCACCTGGCATTGAATGAGGCCCTTGGGGATAAGTATTTGTAAATCTGGGAGAAGGAAGACCTTTGGAAGAACCAAAGGCAGACCTGGACCACCCTCGATCAGACGGACAACAGTAATTCAGGAGTTGATGAGGAAGAAGGCCTTAAGGTTCACCTCTCTGAGGTCTGCCTAGGCTGGCCCCATCATCGGTAACTTTTTAAAATTGGCTGTGATACAATGTTGTATTTATAGGTGTGCCTGCATCTCCACCAGCCAGGAGCGTACCAGTCCCCTTTGCACACCCACTGGGTGGCTCGGGCAGTACACACTGCGCTCACCATTTTTCCAGGTATTATCGTATTAGATACTTTTAAAGCCTCACTTCATTTAATTCTCTCAACAACCTGTGAGGCATTGCGTTTTTTTTTTTTTTTCTATTTCACACACAAGGAAACTGGTGCCGAGGATTAAAGCAACTTGCCCCCATCACTGGTCTCGATGCCACCGGCTCCCGTCTCCCCGCGCGGCGGCTGTCCCCACTCTGGGTGTGGGGGCTCCTCGTGATGTACGCTCTGGAGCTCCTAGGTCCTCTAACGCGCAGTGAGCAAAAAGTAACAGTGCTGCTTTATTTGCACAGAAAACAAGTTGTTTCAGGGCAAGGTACAGTTGAGAAAGAGCCGAGGAGGGGGAGAGAAGAAGCAGGAGGCCGGGGTGGGCGAAAGAAGGGAAGGCGAGAGGGCAGGAGCGCGCGGGCGCCGGGGGCGGGCCTGGGCGGGGAGCGGGCGCGGCGCCATTGGCCTGCGCTCCCGGGAACGGCCCTGCGCGCCCGCCCGCGGCCCGCGGGGGGAGCCCGCACTCGCTGCGCGGCGCTGACAGCAGCCGGGCAACACCTGGGCCGCCCGGCGAGCGTGCGATCCGGGCAGAGTCGCAGCGCCGGGTCTGGAGAGGGGAGGCTCGCAGCGTCCAGCCTGGAAGAAGGGAACGCGCCGCGCCCGGGGCTGCCGGGTTTGGCACACCAGGCCGAGGGCTGGCGGGCGTGAAGACCAGGTAGGCGGCGAGATGCGCCCCCTGCCCGGCAGCGACTCAAAGGAGCGCACCTGGGTTCTAGTCTCGACTTTTTTGGCCACTCGCAGTGTTACTTCGGGCAACTTAATTTCTCTCCCTGGGTCTCTGTTTCCTCCTATGTTAAATGAGGGAGTTGGTGTAGAATGATGTTATTTAAATGCATTCTGAGTTGTAAAACGTGAACTGCGTTTTGGCACCCAACAAGCCCCCTTCCTCAATTGCCCACCTACTCAAGAGCCACTTCCACTGCCCAGGCGGCGGAGTCTTGAGGAAGCTGGGATGCCCAGGTAGGCAGGGGTTCTGCTGGGCTGTCACGCTTTCGGAGGCTTTCGAGGACTGACCTGGGTGGGCTTGCGGCTGGCTGCTGGCAGGACCCGGCTGCAGAGTCCTGATTGTTCAGGCACAGAAAGGTAAGGCGTTAGGATTTACTTACAGGTCGGGTATTGGGAAGGGCGGGGAGGGGCTGTTGATTTCTCCTTTGAAAATTAGCGGGATGTTTTGGAATTCTCTTCCTACACCCAGACCTCGTCCCTCGGCGAGCTATAAATCACACTGGTGGAATTTACTTTTCAAAGTGGAAAACCGACTGCTTCAGCGTCTCTAAGACATTAGGGCTCCACCAACATGTAGGAAGTGGGTCTCTCTCTCTGCACCCTTCCTGCCTCCTCCTCTTCCCTTTCCTTTCTCCTCCCTTTATAAATCCCCTTTGACTTTGAGGGGCTCTACTTCCTGCCTTAATGAAAAGTCCTTATTTTCATTTAGTGCTGGTTTGTGACCAGCAGCCTTCTGGGCTCTGGGTTGAGATGGAAGCCTAGATAAGAACACACCGTGAATCACACTGTCAGTCTGCTGACCCGCACACCCTGGCAGGGGTGTGCAGAGGAAGCCCAGTGGGGCTTCAGACAGACACCGGAAGATGGGATGGATGCAAACTGTTATCCAGGTTCCTGTCCCCTTCGTAGTGGCCATTTCCAGCTAGGATGGTGGCCCCTGCTGTCAGCTGGATGGAGCAGCCAGACAGAGTAGGGTGACTGGAAGGAGCTGAGGACTTTGATGGGTTTCTGTGGAAGATCCCCAGCAGTTCCCGCCTCTCACCATCCCCACTACACTTCCCTGTAGTTCTTCCATCTCACCTCACCCCTAGTGTGGTATCCAGGTGCAATCAGATTCCTTGATGAGCAGCCAGGAAGGAGAAAAGAAGGTGTGGGGAAGGCGGCAGAGCAATGTTGACTGTCTTATTGGGCACGTACTATGGGCCAGGCAGTCATCTTTGCATATGATACGTCTGTAATTCTCACAAGCCACTTGAAGAGTGGTTTACTATACCCCATTTCACAGGGGAGAAACTGAGGCTCAGAAGGATTATTTCCCGTGGTCATATAACTAGTAAGTAGCACAGCTGAGATCCAAATTTAGTGTAGTTCTAAAACCTGTGTTCTTTTCACTTGCTTTGTGCACCTTGAGTAAGCAAGCTGGAATCAGAAGAGCAAAAACAACTAACATTATTGCACTCTCATTTGGTGTCAGACACTATACAAAGCATCTTAGAGCTATTATGTCACTTATGGTGCAGGAGTTTTGGTTGTTCTGGAGGGTATCCATGACTGCCTTAGCCTCTTTCAGCAGCAGTCCTGTCCAAGGAGGCCTGCCTGATCCTGCCCAGCTGCTAGTGCCTGGGTGGGACAGGGGCCCTGTTTGCTTTATCCTAGAGGTGGTTTGGGGTCTAATGAAAGATTGATTGTCCACATCTGATCCGTTAGACTTGACCGTTGGCTTGTGAATGATACCACTGTCTCCTAAGAGGCCTTTTTCAGCCTTCACTCAATAAACATTTGTGGAATGAATGAATTAGCACCTTGTGCACAGTGATCTGCTGCCCTGTGGAAATGTGAGGCTGCCCAGGGGCAGCAGGGCTTCGCCATCCTTGAAACCCAGGATGTCAGGCCAGGTGGTTCTTCCCTGGGCACGGGAGGTAGGGTGAACTGTGCCCTGTAGGCTTCTAGAGTTCCCTGGCAATATGTTTGCTACCACCTGTTTCAAAAAGAAAACGTAAAGATATAGTAGATGGAAGATTTAGCACTTTTTTTTCTAGCAGGAAAAGTGATTTGGTTTAATGTGGTTGTCGCTCTCTCAAGAGGGGGGAAGGAGGGAGAATCAGGTGATACTGTTTGCTATAGGGCTTCCCAAATTTCTGTATAGAAGACCCTCCAGTGGGAAAGAAGCCTAATAAGTGCACTTGGGGTTCAGAGTAGAATTCCAATTGGCCCCAGCAAGCTTGAAAATTGTTTTAAGGACTTAAATGCAGTTTTTTCGTTTGATTTCATGATATGTGGACTTTGGTTTAAATGCATAAAAAAAAGTATTTTCCTCAAAATATTTGAGTAAAACTGATGTCCTGGCAGATTATTATATATTCTTGGGGGCTGGGAGTACCCAGAGGGAGGAGCAGGGCCAAGGTTCTGGGGGAGCTTAGAATACTGTTTACATTTTCCATTTTCTGGTTCACAGTAATAGAGCTTTTCAACTGGCTGGGAAGACAACCCCTTTTCCCACTTTTCAGAATGAAGAACATGTTTTAAAATTAAAACTATCCTTTATAATTTCTTATTACCAAAACTATACATATTCATTGCAGAAAAAAGATAAAATACAGATTAGCATTAATAATAATGAATAAAATCAATACATCTATAGTTAGAAATACCTAATGCAAAACTTGGGATATAGCCTTCCAGATCTTCTTCTCTGTATCTATATGAATAAATTTAAAAAAAAAATCACACAAATGAATACAGTTCTATTTTTAAATAAACATCTCACTGGTAGACAATTTTTAAAAATTATTTACTTAGTTTTTGAGACAGAGTCTTGCTCTGATGCCCCAGGATAGAGTGCAGTGGTGCCGTCATAGCTCACTGTAATCTCAGACTCCTGGCACAAGTGGTCCTACTGTCTCAGCCTCCCAAGTAGCTGGGACTATGGGCATGCACCATCATGCCAGGCTAATTTAAAAAAATTTTTTTTTTGTAGGGATAAGGATCTCACTATTGCCCAGGCTGGTCTTGAACTCGTGGCCTCAAGTGATCCTCCTGCTTTGGCTTCCTAAAGTGCTAGGATTATAGGTGTGAGCCACTGTGCTCCAGCCCTTACTTTTGATTAAATTATTGTCAGAGCTAAGAACTATCTCAGGGTGTTTTTGAAAGAATGTGGAGAATAAATTATGAATAATTAAAAGCATTATGAATGTTAATCCTGTTAGCCCCAAAGCCACCCCCCCCCAATAATTTCCCTGTGTTATTTAGTTTCCAGCAGAGAGGAGTGCTGTTGCTAAAGTCACAGGGCCAAGCTGTGTTCCTTGCTAAATATCTCATTGCTCAGTGAGGAGGAGAGGGCCCTAAACAAGGTCATTGCTCTAGCATTGCTTTTTATTACCTGTGTGGCCTTGGGCAAGACAGGTAGCTTCTCTGAGACAGTTTCCTCCTCTGTAAATTGGGGGTAATGAAGCTACTCTAGCCTCCACTACCAGAGTCACTACAAGGCTCCAGTGTCAGGTGTTATTGTTTGTTACTTGAATTGCATACAAGTGTGTATGCTATTTAAAAAGTTTAAATGCAGAAAGATTCAAAAGCATTGTCAGTCTTTATAAGATGCTGGACTCCAACTCTTGGCTTAACATTAGTAGGACTTAATTATGACGTAAATGTTCCATCAGGACCTTACTCTAAGTTTTCTTCGAAGAATGTAGGATTTCTTGGTGGATAGTATCTCAATCTTCATCACAATCCTGAATAGAAGAGAAAGAAGATAGTACCATTTTACAGAATAAAAGCAGACTTGCCATTCAAGGGAGCTGTTCATTTGCATAGGGAATCCCAGAGCTCCTGAGAGCTGTCTCTGGTTGCCCTAGGCGAGGCAGAAGCATGCTACGAGGAAGCAATAAGAGCAACTGGAAAGGCAGTGTACCCAAG
>RJWJ010019142.1:0-30514 GCA_004363605.1 Indri indri
TGGGCCAGTTACTGTGCTAGTCAGACCTGGGGAAAAAACAGTGACCAAGACAAATACGCTACTTGTCTTTGTGAGTTGCCAGTCTAGCCAGGAAGGCGTATAATAAATCAATCATTTTTAATAATAACGTTACACATGTGCCAAAGACACATGTGGTGAGGGGAGAGCTGAGAAGGAAAGCTGAGGGTGGCAGTTGCTCAGTGTGTCCCCATCCCTCACTTCCGTATAATCATAGCTGATGCTTCTCGAGTGATTGTTATACCACTGGTGCCGCGTTAAGTGATGTGCATATATTAACTCATTTAAACCCTACAGCAACCCTGAGAGTGAGTACTTCTACTCTCTGTACTTTACAAAGCAGGAAACTGAGGCTGAGAAGGAAGTGTCTTGGCCTTACTCACACAGCTAAGGGTAGTTAGAATGGAGATTTAGCACCAGGCTGTCTGTACCGTACAGTCTACACTACACCATCATCTACTTCACATCGTGAGCTTCCGAATAAGATTTGTTTTTTGAACAAAGGGGTCCTAGGCTTAAAAAAAGTTTGGAATCTAATGGCACAGAGGGGAAAATGCCAAGATCAGTGCAGTAGGAGTCTTTGGCTTGCCACTGGCAGAATACAACGGAAACCAGCTCAGGTATAAAGGGGCATCTATTGTCTTGCAGTTTCCAGAGGGGCAGAACAGCCAGATGAGTAGCAGGCAGGGATGCAGCTGTGCCACGGGAGGACCTGCGGAAGCCACACTAACGTCCAGAGGGCCCTTTCTGCCCAGGTCGCCTTCCTGCTTCTCTCTGCACATCCTCCTCCTCCTCTCTCGTGGCGGTGTCTTCTCTCAAAATGGAGACCACGGAGAGTTTTACATCCTACCCCTGTGCCTTTTCTTGTCTCATCTTGAAAGACCCCAGGGAAAGACTGGTAGGCCTGGCTTGAATCCAGTGCCCACCCCTGGGTCAATCAGCTGCGGCCAGCAGAGTGGTGGGCTGTAGGAACATGGTGCTTTCAGGGTAGCTGGGTGGCCCAGGGTGAAGGTGGCACAGGAGACACAATCACATAGTCAGAAGACCTGGGACAGGGTCGCTAAAACCCCTCCCTATTTTGGAGCATGCGCAGTGGAAACGATAGAAATGAAGCAGCCCCTTCCCTTAAGAATGTTTCAGACCAGTGGGGGGGGGGGGTTGCAGACTGTAACCCCCCAAGTATATTATGTACTGAGTTCCATGCTGCAGGTCCATACTGAGATGATGGGAGCGACGGGATTTAAGGAAGGTGTCCAGATAAGTAGTTCTGAAAAAGAGTTTAGACTGGGAGAAGCAGGAATTCCCAGGCTGGGAAATGGGATGGAAGAAGGACGCTCTGGGCCAAGAGAACAAAGTACAGTTAAGGAACAAAAAGCAGCTAGGGCTGACTGGGGGTGGGAAAGGCATGAGGGTGAGTCTCTGCAGCAGGTTTGCCAGGTTAAGGTGCTGAGACTTGATCCTTTAAGAAAGGCCCCAAACTATGGCCCCCAGGCCGAATCCAGCCCTCCACCTGCTTTGTGTGGCCCTTGAGCTAAAAATGCTTTTTACAAATGATCATTTGCAACCAATTTGATTCTAAGAGACACTAACTTTGAACTTGGACTAAGTGAAGTATCCTCCCCCCAAAAATGAATCTATTCTTCTCATCAGTAGAACTGTATTGGGGAAAAAAACTGCTCATTATTATATCTTGAATTTCATCAATCAAAAAATTTGTTCTTATTGTATAAGTGTTGTACCTACCTGGTAGTCTCGATTTTGTCCCTTGGACCACAAAGCCTACAATATTTACCATCTGGCCCTTTGCAGAAAAAGTTTTCCAAACTTTGCTCTAAGCAGCTGGGAGCTGTTGAGGGAATTTTCAACAGGGCACAAAAGGTCTATAGTTGTCCTTTGGAGTTTTAAGAAAATCACTGTGAGGCTAATGTTGAGAAAGGAATGGAGTGGATCTCAAGAGTTGATGAGGAGGCCTCAGTTTCCTCATCTGTAAAATGGAGATAACAGCAACACCTGCCCTCATTCCTTCCCACGGTTGTTCCAGGGACCGGTTGAGGTGAGTGGAGCACAGCTGCTCTGATGAGCACCGGACACCGCCCCAGTGCAGGCCGCCCAGAGCACTGTCCTCCCACCGTGAGCACCACTGCGGAAGGGAGGAGAAGGCAGAGGCAGGTGGCCGAGGTGGTGCCTGCCATGGGGAATCCCCACTTTCTTTCCCCGCCCCCCATATCTCCCCTGAAGAGGGTAGATGAAGTCAGGAAAAACTCTTCCATTGGTTCAGCCCAGCCACTCAACTCCAGGCAGGGGAGGGACCCCAGATTGGTGAAAGGTGGCTAATGATAACAGAGGCACACAGAAACTTCAGCAGGACTGAGCAGGGACACACAGACCTTCACACTATCCCCCCTGGCTCCCCTTGGGGCTGGCCTGGTGCTTGGGGCCAGGCTTGGTGCTGCCGAGGGTGGCTCATACATCATCCTAATTTTCACAGCAACCCCGTGGGTACAGCCCTGTTTTACAGAGAAGAGACCTGAGGCCCGCAGAATTAAGTAAACTGTGTAGGGCAGGTTACTCTGAATAAGGCCCAGCTCTTTCCTCTATGCCACTGGTTCACCAAGTGTGGGTCTTGAGCCCCCTGCATCAAGGTTGCATTCCTAATCGGAGGCTCTGCGGCAGGGCCAGGGGCCCAGGGATCTGCATGTTGGCCCACTTCCTTGGGGGAGGCTGAAAACTACTGCTCTGGGCCACGTTGCCACCTGAGGTGGAGAAAATCAGCTCAGCTTCAAGAAACTGTCAGATTGCATCACTCCTAAAACCTGTAGTGGAAGTTGCTGACCTTGTTTTCCCTCAGTTTGGCCTCGTTAGCCACAAGTCCTGAAAACAATGGCTTTGACATTGTAAAGATATCTGGCCATTTGCCAGATGCAGAGAGAAAAGGTGAAACATATATTCATCTCACTTCTCCACATGTACCCATCTGAGGACAGGGCTGGCCGTTCTGGGAACACCAGGGCACAGACGAGGACTTTAAACATGCTTTTCACATCTGCTGCTGACTGGAGTTTCTCAAATGCCATATTTAGCACTGGGCTCTGTGAAGCCAGCAGCTTTCTAAAGCTAAACACTGGCCGAGTGTTTCTCTTGTTTTTATCACAACAGCTGCATCTCCCAAGTTTTCAACTCAGTAGCGGGAACCCACTGAACAGTGGCTTTCCAGAAGATGTACCCTCCTGTGCTGAATAGGCCAGGCGTGGTCCTGTGGGCATCAGAAATGAAAAACAGGAAGGCATGGGAAACAAAGCAGACAGCGGGATTAAATTACTGGAAAGGAAACCATGTTATATTATTGATCTGTCTTTTAAAGGCTTCTGCCTGCTGGGGAAAATTGGAGAACTCTGTTGGCTCCAGATGGAAATTTCCACAGCAAAAGTTCACATACTTTTGCAACATAGAAACCTGGTTTGATTCTAGGATGGGCATCTTTGCCAACATTTTCATCCGGGTAAAGAGGCTGTGAAAAGAATTCTTGAAGGCTGTTTCATAGGTCAGTAACAGCTCGGGAGTATGTTGGGCCCAAGGACAGTATGAGGTCGGGTTTGGGTCCTTTCTTAATCCGGCCTCCATATTAGGTACTGTCATTAGCAGGGTTCGTTCCACTGTCTTACTACTTTATAGCTGTGAGCATTAAACATTTCCATAAAAGAATAACAGAATTTTATGTGACCCCCTTTCTCTAAAAAATTCAAAGCCTTCTATAATGAATCTTTCAAAGAAAGGAGATGGAACATGGTTTTTATTCATTGGTCGTACGCAAGAAAGCCAACACTAGAAAGGTATTCTGTGGTCGTGGGTCAAGACTGGAGACTGCAGACTGGCCATCAGGTCCCTGCTGTGTTCCAGCCTTTCCTCCAACGGCCAAACACATGGGACCTTCTTAGAGACAGCCATATTTTATATACTATTCGTGTCCTATAGTTCCATCAATGGTCTACTTCATTTTACTTTTCCTTTGGCACATCTGGCGTTTTCCTTGTTGCTCTGCATATAGCAAAAAATCCAGAGCTAAATTGGAGTCCCCACAGAGCCACCATGTCAGTGCATGTTGCTTTCCCGTGTAGAGCACCATTGTCCGTGATCCTGATTTTTCTAATCATCTTTGACTAACCCATTGTTGGGCTTTAACAGTCCACCTTTTTCACAGAGAGGAAGGTCCTAATGACATTAATTTTGTATAAAAAAGTCCTGTTCTTGAGTTGAAAAGTGTGCTTAAAAACTCTTCAAGGCTCATGACTTGAAGATGTTCATAAATCTGTTGATGTAACATGAGAATGAGAACTGATAATTAAAGGGGTCAAGGTCATTCATTCTTAACCTTCTTGGGGGGAAATGTGGAGCCCCCCTCCCCTGCTATAGGCTGGGTGGAAATGAGAATTCCAGGTCCATGGCCACAGGCTGCCCTGGGGTCACTAGCTGCAGGGCAGAGGTGCTCTCCTAAGGTGGGCTCCCAACTACAGCACCCAGCACAGCGCCCTCTGCATGTACACAGACTGCCCTCAGGCAAGGCTACCTTTGCCATGGAAATGCTCCTCAAATATCAGAACGCAGTAAGAACTGTGGCTTGGTATGTACACAATGCCTTGGAAGTTCCTCAGCTGGCCTCAAGGTCTAGAGGGGAGCAGAACTGTGGGTCTGGAGAGACTGTCGCGCCTGAGGCCATGGAGGGATTGCTCAGAGCCTTGCTGGATGCAGGATAACAGTGAGTTTATGGGTGGATGGCCAAGGGTGGAGGGAAAGGCAAAGTCTCCTACCATATAAATTCAGTGTAACCTTAAACAAGTTTAAAGAGCAGTGGTCAGGAATGGTTAGTGTGGATTATGCAGACTTAGGAAGGACTGAGCGAGATCACTGAGCTCCATGTCAGTAGGAAAATATGCTAAGAAAAGGCAGCTCGGAAGGTTCGGCCTTTAGAGAGTTCGCATTCTTTGCTCTGGCTGGCTCAGAAATAGACACATCCAACCTTTCTACAAAAAGCTGGCTATCTGCTTGAAAAGGAAGGCTTCATTTCTATGTGGGCACACAGCAGGATTTCTCTCCATAGCAAGTCCTGCTCATGCATTTGTTTTCTAAATATTTGTGTTGCAGTTGTCCTGGAGAAAGATGATGGTAGCTTGCTCCAAGTCAGTGGCCAGGGGATGGAGCAAAGTCATGGGGCAGGCGAGGGATGTCGATAAGGACATAGAGCCCACGGCACTTGGCAACCTGGAGGTGAGGAGTGAGGGAGACCGCAAGGACGATGTCCACGCTCCCAGGGCTGGCACCCAGGAGATACTCAGGGAGAGCTTTCCCTGCTCTGTGTCTGCTCTGTGCAGCTATGTGGGTGGCAGTGCCTGGGCCTCCCTTCCTTTCTCCCTCATCTCCCATTTCCCTGCATAGCCTGGGGCCCCTTCCCACCTTACTTGTGCTTCCCTCTTGGGAAGCTCCCTACCCAAACACGGGCCTGGGGGCCTGGCGCATCAGTCCTCAGGATTAGTGGCCCTCCAAGTAAGGGGGCTGCAGGGGTGTAAGAGAGACAGAGAGAAAAACAGAGAAAGAGAGGGAGACAGAAGGAGGGAGGATGCAGGGGTGCGTTCCCTCACATACTTGGAATTCCTTCTCCCTGGGAGTCCACCGCCACCATCTCCTCCTGCCCCGTGTTCATCCCCTGGCTGACTCCCTGTCCCTCAGGTCTCAACTCCAGCGTCACCTCCTCACAGAGCCCTTTGCTGGCCCAAGTACTCTCAGCCACCACCGACACCCCACCCCACCCCCCCGTATTTTTTCATAACCCCATCTTTTTTTTATAGCTCTTAATCCTAAATTATTGTGACATGTTTATTTACACCTTTTTAAGTGTCTGCCTCCCCCACCACGTTGGAAGCCCACTGACAGCAAGGCCCACGTGTGCCGATTCTCTGCTCCGTCACTGACGTGGGCACGGGGTTGGCACGAGGCAGGTGCTCAGCAAATCTGCTGCAGGAGGGAGGGGCGTGGAGGAAGACGTGGGTCCCGTGAGGACAAGGCTGGTTTCTGACTGGCTGGGAAAAACCGCCCACCGCCCCTGACTCTCTTTCTACAGGGGGGGGTTGTCTGATGAATTGTGTTTTGGTTTATACTTTCGATTTCCCCAAGTTAGTCATTTTCTGCCTGCCTTTAATGATTGGTAAGTGAAAACGTATTAATGTTTCTTTAAACACTTGCATGTATTAAGGCTGCTGAAGTCTTCTTTTCTCTTTATTGGTCTTGGGAATTGACATGAATACGGAAGCACAATTCGTGAGTTTCTGGGCAATTTCTACCCCATGGACATAATCTGGCCTCAAATAATATGTGTATGGAAGAGCAGTGATTTCAGATCCTCAGTATTAGAGCAGTTTTTAAAAACTTAGCTTCCTCCAGCTTTGTTTTTCATTTCACGTAAAGACAAAATACAAGTAATAGCATGACAAGCTTGGCCTGGATCCTTACCAGGAATGAAAAAGCGTGTCCTTCCCAATTTTCTGTTACGGAGTCATGTAGTCTTGTAACTTAGATGGCTCTTTAGTTGCAGTCCTTGCTGCGCTGCCTCTGTTCGTAAGTGGGATGTGTTCCATCCACACTTTCCCTCTCTGAAACTCCCCAAGAGAAATTACAATGCAATTCCAGGACCTTAGGCTGGAGGTCGAGGAAGGGAGACACCACCGATCTACTTCTGCAGGGCGCTGCTGTGAGAATCGCCCTGAGGAAGGACTACACATTGTCAGAGATCCAACCCCCCCACCCCTGCCCCAAACAGAAAATATGCCTCCTGTGAGTGCGGGTATCTAACTTCAGTGGTTTTTCAAGCCAGAGCGTACCAAGTCAGCTCACCCCCACACCACTGCTGCAACCGAGCCACCCCTCGTTCGGGCTGGGAATTGTATTAGCTCCAGGGCTAGGAAGACAGCAAAACTGATGGCCTCTATCCCAGCTTCCTTGGCTCCTGGGCTCCTTAGCAACCCAGCTTTCAGACCTCAGATTCATGTCAAAAATAATTTTTAAAGTTTGCGTCAAATGCCTAAGATAATCTCTTAACTACCCTAGCTTTACGGATGACTCCTAAGAGAAAGCAGCAAATAGTGAACAGCATTATTCCTATCATTGAGCTTGCCCGGATTATGATTTTGAAGGTTTTTAACACAATACTCACAATGGAACTTCCTTACCAGAGGTTTTAGTTACTGATGAATCAGTGGAGACCCCATGGACCAACCATGTCTTAAGGCTCCATATAAAAATTTCCTCAGCTCATCTGTTTGTTCACCTATTTAATCATTCATTCATTTTGTAAATATTGCAGCTACTTGTGTGCCAGGGACTGTGCAAGGCCCTGGAACACAAAGACGAGCAAGACAAACATGGCCCCCCACGTGGGGACAGCTTGCGGGCTAGTATAAAAGTGGACATTCCCTTTTGTCTTCCTGCAAGGGAAGGAAAAGCTCCCTGTTTGCTATTTAAGGAATAGTAGAAACACAACTGACTTCTCACAACCCTTGCTTATAAAATCAAAGAGAATAACGGCAATGTAATGGCTCCCTAAAATTCGCCTAGATACTCAGAATTTCAGTTTATTGTTCACTTTAAAGGAAAGTAAGAAATACTCTTTAGTGGCTGATTTCAAAGAGGAGTGCCCATGGCCTCTTGGAAGAATCTGGAGAGCACATAATACCTTATTTATGATGGAGAATGTTCTAATGTCAAGGTTAGGCAAGTTCTTTACTTAGCTCAGCGAGATGTTTACAAAGCCTGGCTCCCAGTAGGTTCAATTAACATTTATTGACTTCATCTCTGTCAATACCTATGTTTTTAACAAAAGAATTGAAACACCTGCTTCACACAAAACTGCTTAAGTAAATTTAGCTAAGAGCAGCAGAACATTGGAAAATTCAATTTATGTTTCTTAGATAAATACACAGCTACAGAAAACATTTTCTAATAGAATTCTGTAACAGGTTGTTTTTGCTATTTAAAAAAATATCTTTTGAAGAGTAGTTCAGTTAATGGATGAATCATTTTCTCCTGCCTTGGTGCCAGCTCTTGCCTCTTTGGGCTCTAGAATCCTAAAGGAATTAGGGAGGGGCTGAGTAATCTGTTTCTGTATCCTAGTTGACACCCCTTTGCATCACTTCTGACTTCGGCTGGAATTTTAGGCAAATCTCCTTAGTAAGGATAAGTAGTCTTAGGGGAAAATATCTATCAATACCAGAAAGAGAAGGGTCTTAACTGAGGTCTAGGGTAGGATGGGGATGGGACTCAACTCTCTAGGGCTTGATTTTTTTTTTTTTAAGAGACAAGGTCTCACTCTGTTGCCTAGGTAGAGTGCAGTGGCATGACCACAGCTCACTGCAGCCTCAAACTCTTGGGCTCAAGCAATCCTCCTGCCTCAGCCTCCCAAAGTGCTGGGATCACAAGTGTGAGCCACCATGCCTGACCCAAACTTGATCATTGACAAGGGTCACTTGATCCAACCATGATCCGGTCTCCTAAGTCCATTCTCTCTACTAACCTAATACCCCCAGCGAAAATGATTAGTACTCAAGGTCTGGAAGAAATGGGGGTGGTTAGTAGAACCACTGAGAATTTGTATAAACATTAGCAATGCCTTCTCATTCTTCCTGGGAAATCGTGAATATTCAGCCAATTGATACCTTTTTCCCTAGAGCATGAGGGGCCAGGGAGAAGAACCTTCAATCACCAAAGGGGTAGGATAGAAATTCTTCCCAAGCCTTAGATTTGAAAGGCCATCTGTTAAGACAGAGTGAACTGAGACCTCAGACTGTCTCCACTAATTGTTATCATGTCAGTAAAATCCTAATGCCACAGTGAATGAATTAACACCAAGCCGTGTCGACATCAGCTCCTCTCAAAATGAGCTGCATGGGAGGCACTCAAAATCAGAGGCACTCATAAATATGTAAACAGGGACGTTTGGGTGGCTTTAAAATTAGCCCTGATCTTTTACACTGAGTGTAGGTATTTCTGGGCATGGAGGAGAAAATGAAGTCTGTTCTGGCAAGAAGCTTCTCACTTGCTGGCAGGGAGTGAGGGGAGGCAGGTTGCCTCTTTTGCTCACTGTCCCTCTCTGAGCACCTCTGCCTCTGCCAGGCCCTGTGTGGGGTGAGCTTTGCCTCATTAATGGGGAGATGTACCCCGGCTTCCAAGAGCTGTAACCCAAGCAGGGTGCTGGAAGGGTTTCCATCAAGTATCATGGGTGTCGAAAACTCGTCCCCACCCGCTCCCCTCAAAGCAACAGAGCTTTCTCAAAGTTCCTAAATTTCCAGGGTCACCACAATCTATCTGTGGATTAAAGCGACCCTGTCTCAATCCTGTGGAATGAGCAGCTTGTTGCCTCAGCCAGGCCAAGGCACCAGTACAGATTTAGAAAGGCAGGGGCTTGTTGGGTGGAGGGGCTGGGATCCTTGCCTTTGCAGAATTTGAATTTTGTACTAAATAAAATAATATAGAGTTTACTACTTCTTTGTGCTAGATAATTCAACTAAGAAATAGTGAATATTTAAAAAAATCCTGTCGGTCTTGTCTATTTCCTTCCTCCAAAAGACAACCACATTCTCAGATTCTAGAACTACATTCTCAATTCCTCAGATTGAAACATTTCAGACAGTTTTGATATTTTCCACAGCTTATAAAGACCCTTTGGCTGCATGCATTTTAATTTTCTTGAAGACCTAAAAATGGTTGGCAGATCAAAATGAATAAACAGTCTTAAGTCCCCAAACCCTCAAACTTTGACTCAAGCTGTTACCATGCAGAAAAATTAATTCAATCTTTTAAAACTGTATTATAAAATATTTAAGATATGCAAAAAAGTATGGATAATATAGCAAACAACGTTGAACTCACTATTCAACATAAGAAATAAAACATGACAGATACAGTTGGAGTCCCCAGATAACTGCTATCCTGAATTGCTTATCATTCCCATGCTTTTCTTATTTTACTATGGTTTTGTTTCACATGTTTTAAGACTTGATATATATATATATTACATGCATTCATCTGCAAGCTTCTTTTTCCCCTTGACTTTACAATCATGAGATTCATCTGTGTGGGTACACGCACACACACACACATATCAAACATTTGTATGATATCACATACATATGATACATACATATGTATCGCAATTTATATATCCTTTACTAAATATTGCTAAATTGTTCTACAGAGGATTCATACCAGTTTGAACACTCACTATCAGTATATAAAAGAGTTCTTGTTGCATTGCATATTTGACAAAAGTTGTTATCATCAGAGTATAACTTTTGCAATCTGACAGGTAAAGTCGTACCTTCCTCATTAAAGTTTTAGTTTGCAATTCGGGTGATTAGTGAAATGAAGCAAGTTTATTGGTCAGTTTTCAACTCTTTGAATAATATGTTTATATCTTTTGATCATTTTTCTATTGAGAGGTTACTTTGTTTTATTTTTTGCTCATTATCTTATGGGAGTTCTTTATGTATACTGAATGCTAAACCTTTCTCAGGTCAGCATTGCAAATATCTTTCTTTCTGTAGTCTGGTTTGTCTTTGTACTTTGCTTATGGTGAGTTTTGGTGCACAGATGCTTTGAGTTTTCATATAGTTACATTTTATCAGTCTTTTATGTTTGGTTTGTCCAGATCTTGTCTAAGAAATGCTTCCCTACCTCAAGATCATAAAGATTTTCTCCAATATTTTCATCTAAAACCTCCCAAGTTTTGCATTTCACATTTAGTTCTTCAAATCTTGCTGGGATTAATTTTGGTATGGGGTTTGGTATGTTTGGTATGGGATAGCAACCTGTTTTCCTCCATTTGGAAAACCAGTGGTCCCAGTCCGCAGGAACCATTTATTGACCAACCACCCTTCCTGACCAGTCTTGCAAGGCCAGGTGTCATCTGCCAAGTCTTGGGCTCTCTGCCCTGTTCCCCTGGTGAAAACCACACTACCTAAATTACTATAGTTTTATAAAAGGTCTTGGCATCCAGTAAAGCAAGTTCCTCCACCTCATTCTTCCTCAAAATTATTTTGGCCATTTTGGGCACAACTTTAATCTTTATCCTTTCCTTGAGTTTGCCCTGGCCTAGTACAAGCAATCAAATGGCAAGACTTGAAATAAAAAGGGAGAAATCAAGCCAAAGTCAGCCCTGGATGATCCATAAACTCAATATTTATCTCCTAATAACTAAGAAATTGCTGTGTACTAATGAGTATAAAAAGCCCATATAAAACTAAAGCATTTGTTTATAAAAAACAAAACTATTTTTTTAAAAAACTTTTCGGGACTAAAGCAAAGGCCATTTAAAAATAGAAACTAGAAACTATCCTCTGATCAGTACCAAGGTCCTTGCCTTTACTTTTTAAAAATACTCCTTTTAAATATATTTTTGCATACGGATGGCCACAGAGTTTTATGAAATAGCGCTAAAACTGCATTTATTTTCTGGATCCCTCAGAACATCCAAAGCAAAGGTTAGGCTGTCCCTAGGAGAAACCCTGAGAATGCACAAATTCTGTCACGTCAAAGAATGAAGTGTTTTTTCCCTCATTCAAGGGAGACTTTATTTTCCTGCAAAATGTTCCCAGTGACATTTCCCTGACCTCATGATCACTACTCGGTGTTCCGCAGTGTCTTCAGATTCAGACCGTCTTATACGGAGCGCAGGACGAGAGGACTCTGGCCACCCAGCAGACCGTGGACGTCCTGTCCAAGTGAGTTGGCTTTCCCTCACACCTCCTCTTAGCATCTCGTTCCTTTTCTATTCAGAATCTCAGAGGAAGCTGGTTCTAGAAGGTTCTCTGGAACCTTCCATGGGAAGTTTTACAAACTGACTTCCCGTAACTTGCGGTTAAATGTAAGACAAGTTCCTTTGAAAACCCGGTTGTAAATATCCTCCTTGCCCAGATATTAAAGAGGAATTTGCTCTTGAATAGTGTCAGGAACACAGGCTGGATTTCGTCCTGCCACAGACCAGCCCCCACTGCAGGTTCAGGCACCTGCCGGAGCGGGAGGGCCCAGAGCCCTGGCTTGGCCTGCCGTCCTGTCGGGACTGGAGCTGAGAGTCCACTGACTTCACCTGAAGGCCGGCCCCCGCATCTCTCTCAGCCCCTGCTGTGGAGGCTGCCCCCTCCCAGAGCCTGGGTCTGCCAAGAGCCCCGGGGCTGACTGCCAAGCCGAGCTTAGGGCAGCGGGGGGGCAGCCTGGTCCGGAGACCGAGCCCAGCCGGCGGGGGCGCCGTGCCCTTTTAGGGCAGGGAAGGGCAGCCAACCAGGAGTCCTCCAGCCCAACCTTGACAGTCCTCTTTGCTCATGTCCTGCTGCCCGAGCCAGCTCAGGGCTCACTGCCTCAGCTCCATGAGGATGGTCACAAGGAATTGAAAGATGGGAGAAGAACATTTTGGGTTTTATGCTCTTGTGCCATGATTCTCCTCTCACTCACGTCCCCTCCTGAGGCTTCTCATGAAACGTGTCTCAGCAGCTGCTTCCCAGCAGCCAAGGCTGGGCGGAAACCGTGTGGAGGGCTGAGGGGCGCCGCACTCACTCCACCCTCTGCTTGTTTGCAGGGCCCCTGAGGTCGCCACGAAGCCAGGGCAGGCTGAAAAAGCCAAAGTGGCCTTCTGCACCGGTGTCCCTCGGCACGCCATGCTGGGGAAAGCCAGGCCCAACGCAGCAGACTGAGACCCCCACCCCACCCCAAAGCAAGCTTTGGGCAGGACCAGGTACTGCCATTTAGGGTGCTGTACAAATCTTCCTCCAACTAGAAGATGGAATTCAACAGTCAGGGTACAGATTTTCATGGCCAACCATTTGCTCCAACATGCAACAGTGATACCATAAACCTCTCACGGGCCACATTTTGACAGTGGATGCCCTTCAGGGTGATCTGGCACTTCTATAAAGCATTTTTATTTTTATCACCTAAGTGGTTCTTCTTGCCAACAAGAATTTTTACGCATCAGCTCTACTGTGGCCGAAAGACTTCTCTTCAAAAGTTGTGTAGGAAAGTAGACTTGGCATTTGATTGTACATATAGTTCCTTGCATAGGTCTGGAGTCAGATTTAGAACAGTAAAATTCTGGAAAAAGCCCTTTCTTATAGGAAGCTAATAAGGATTGAGAATAAAATGAGAATGAGATGCTAATAAAGGGAAGCTTGGAAGTGCTGGTGTATGTGTTTTTAAAATGAAGCCTGCCTCAGAGCTCCTCAGAGCTCCTCAGAGCCTGAAAAGGGGCTCGGAGATGGCTTCCTTCATTTCTGTGCTCGGTCACTCTGAATTTTCTGTTGGGCACTTGGTATATTCTAGGTGTGTGCTAAGAACTGGGGACGCAGAGTTGCCATCCAGCACAGCACTAGGTATTGAATGAATGCTGGTGGGATCGGTGGGTGGCAGTGGTAGCGCCTGAGAATTAAAAGAGCCAGGGTGCAGGTATGGGCAGTGCCATCCTCTTCCCTACGTCCCCTCATCCCATGCACCCAGGCCAGCAAGGCTGCAGGCTGGTGCTAAGAGGGCCCTTCCCCTCTCGCCCCCAGTGGGAAACCTAAACCACCTTGGGTCCATTTGTGCAGGGCTCCACCTCAAAAATAGGGGAAATAAAAAGAGCCATGACAGGGTGGGGAGAGGCAGGGTCCCTTGTCTTCCTCAGGAGCGTGACAGCTGATCACATAGGCCATCCCTGCCAGTACCCACGAGTCCCAGACCCAGGCCCAAGGGATGATGGTAAACTGCAAAAAAGGTGTGAGATGTGGTCACTACTCACTGTCAAATGTAGTTGAAGACATCAGGGGTATCCGCTGTAGACTGAATGTTTGTGTCCCCTGCCGCTGTGGACTGAATGTTTGTGTCCCCCGCCCGTTTCATGTGGAAGCCCTAATCCCCAGAGTGATGGTGTTAGGAGGTAGAACCCTGATTATTGCCTTTATAAGAGAAACAAGAGAGCATCTCTCTCCACCACGTGAGGACACAGCGAGAAGGCAGCTGTCTGCAAGCCAGGTAGAGAGCCCTCACCAGGAAGACTCTGTCGGCACTTTGAGACTTCCCAGCCTCCCGAACTGTGAGAAAGGTTTGTTGTTTAACCCACTTGGGCTATTGTTTTGTGTTACAGCAGCGTGAACTAAGATTCTATGGTGGGTTTTTAAAAGAAATGTGAATTCTGACCTGTTATTTCTTCCTTTCTGTATTACCTGGAGCACTATCTTTGAATCGTAGAAACTAAAATACATTTTTAAACTTTAATCCCCCTACTCCCGCCCCAGGAAAGAATGAGTTTAGGAATGTTCCATCAAATGTCTCCCATCTATTAACAAGAGAGGAAAACTGCAGCTATTCATGCTTTTGTATTTTCTGGTAAAAGGCTAAAAGATTATAAACAGGTAAAGACATCTCGCTACTCCTTTGTCTCAACCTACCTTAATTTTTTCAAGCACCTAAGAAATGGCTGAGACTAACTAACCTTCCGATTTGCACTTCCACAGTAACCAACTGTCCTGTTATGTGCCCAGAACAGTCCTGGTTTTAACACTCGAAGTCCTGTATCCCAGGAAACCCTCCTCTCAGGCAAAATGGGATGGCTGGTCATGTCCTACGGGCACTAGTCCTCCAGGCTGTGAGGACATTTTTACCACAAACTGTTCAGTATATGTTTGAATGCATGCCAATTGGTTTATGCTGTGCCACGCTTTGTAGCTCTGCGCCGACAATATCAAGTTCTGATTCAAGTGAGGAATTAGGGGATGAGAACTGTTCATATATATTCTCCCCGGTAATTTTGTGCTACCCTCAAAACATGCATGTAAACACACAGATTCTTTAGAGTTTAAAAGAAACCACACCAAAATCTACTGGAAAATATTCTCTTTAGGAACAATGTGAGTTTTTTCTCTCAGATTTTTATTTTTATACATTCTTGTGATGTTTCCCTTTGTGGGGAACAGGAGGTTAACAAAATCAGCTTCTTAGATGATTCCATTCTAAATATACATCTTAAACAAACAATATCAAAACAACCAGTGGGAAGTTGAAAAACATTCAATGAAGACTGTTTTGTCTAAACAACAATAAATAGGAAAAGACTGGTTGTGTTCCTGCCTTGTCCAACCACGAAGTTGATTTCTCTTGTCTCCGGAGTGACTGGTTTTAAAGAACACAGACGTTCTGGGTGACCTGTCACAATGTTGAGAGCACACTCTCGGGGGCGATTCTGAGACTTAGTAACCAACGACAGCTCCTGATTCCATACTGGTAAATGCTTCTGGCAGAATGCTTCTTGAAGCTATGCCTTACAACTTGGAGATGAAAATTAAGATGTAAGATATTTATGTTCCAAAGTAAACAGAAGTGGGTCACGATATTAATAACCTGTTCACATCAGCATCCATTACAAGGTTATAAGCTAAGATACTGACATCAAACTCAGCCCACTTAGATTCGTAATAGGTTCCTCATCAGTCTGTGCTGCCATCAAACAGGAGGCTGTCACCTTGACCAAATTCTCATCAATCACTTATACAAATACCATTACCAATTACAGCTAAAATAAAATCAGCACATCTTCGACTGTCTTAGAAATGACAAATCTGTGCAAAGCGGTCACCTCCACACCAGTCTGATAATCACTAGTTCACTTGGCGGATGGGTTACGAAGGTTTAAACTTGCAATTCAAATCAACTTTCTTTCTACACCCTGATTCGTGGTGTTTTAAAATAGATCATCTTGAAAGCCGCGCTGCATTTCTCCTCCACTTATCGATTATGAAAACGCACTCTCCATAAACTACCTGCTCTAGCCACCACCAGGACCTGAGGAGACATGCACCCTGGGGGTCCGAGAAGGAAGACCCTCCAATGCCGTCATCACAACCTACCTGAAGGTGGTGGTAACCTCGGATCGCTACTCCTCAGAGCACTACAGTCAGTTCTATGATATACTGTGTTATAGAAAGTAAGTTCAGACAACATTATGTGAAAGAAACTAGCCTGAACTAAAACAATGCTGTGGGCTAAAGATACTACTTTTATGTGATCTATACCTTTAAAGATGGAAGCTTTAAAAACAATACCCATGTGTAAAATAAAATGAATCCAACAGAGCACACTCATCCTGGTGTCTTAAACTCTGGTGTGTACCTGCAGGTCCACATTCTGTGGCCCATGAGCATGATGGCCTTAGTCATCCTCCAGGGCCCGTCTTAGGTGTCTCAGTGCTGGGCTGCAGGACAGCCACCCGGTTCCCTCCCCAAAACATCTTATTCTATTTAACGTAGTATTTGTTTCCCTGGACAAATCACCCCAACTGTAACGATTTCTGTTCAAAGTGCAAAAAAGCTTCCGCGAGGCTGGTTCGTGGTTGTTGCTTTTTCAGCTTTCACTCTCTGAGCTCAGAAAGACCTCCACCCCATGAGCAGTGGGTGGAGAAAGGCTTCTTTGGGAGGCACAGTCCACCTTGTTTCCAATTTTCCTGCACACGACCCACTTGCCAGTCCAGCTGCAGTCTGAGCATCAACATTCTCGTCATTGTCTTCAGGGTCTACCTCCTGCTTGTGGAATTAAGTGTCTGGGTGCTAAGGTTAGGGTGCATAGAAGCTCGAGTATACTCAGTCTAATACGAGCTGGCTACTCCAGAACATAGGCTATAACGGAAAGGAGTACTCAGGCTGTGTGCTACTTAACGACCAGGTGCCGTTAAGAAATGGTACCATCAGCGATTCCCAATAATCATCTCCCCTACCCACAGACCCAGTGCAGGGAACCTGGGCAAACATAATTTGAAATATCACAATAGACCACAGCTGTCCTCTCCATAAATAAAATACTACATTTTTTAAAGTTCTGCACATAGAGAGCAATTCATTCAAGTCTTTAAATGAATTTAACGCTGTATGACAACTTTTTCCTAAAGATGAAATCATTCAGCAAAATTTTCTTAACAAAAGCAGTCTGCTTATTTCCTAGGATCTCTTTTTGAAAAGACTTCGGAAGGAGAAAAATGTATTTATTTTTCCCTTAAAATGTTAGTTTATTATTTCATATTAGCACATGCAAACAAAAGTTACTCTTCACTATATTAATGTTGTTACTCTAATCTAGTTAACGTTTAGGCATCTTGCCTACAGATAATTATAGTTTCAAGCAGATGCAAGCCATGTGTGTGACCAGGTGCAAAACTGGTAGAAACCGTCTGCAGAAGTAGAGAGAAAACTCCAGGAAAGAAAGTGTTTTGTAAAAGTCCCCAGTCAAAAATAAAATTCCCATGCCTTTTAAGGCATGAATTAATTTGAAACCTTTACAGATTAACTATAAAGTAAATTGACACTGCCTGGAGAACTCTTTAAAGAAAGTGAAAAAGGGAGCGGTTCTACCGGTGAGCCTTCCCGCGCCCCTTGCAATCAGTAAAGGCCTTCGTATGTTGGTATGTTACCAAATAAGATGCCATTTAAAGTAAAATATTTCTGTTTATCAAAACCAATGCCCATCATTCTCCTCCTCCTCATTGTCTAGATAGAGGAGGGCAACTTTCTTTTCATCCGAAATCACCGACCTTTGGTCTACCATTCTCTGCAGCTGCACCGTCTTATCAAACTCTGCCTGCTCCTTGCCCTGCTCTCCGTGGGCCTGGCGTCCAGCCCCAGCAGGGGCCTTAAGGCTCCCGCCGGCTGCCTGGTCATTCCTACTGTCCGCTTGTCTCCAGGCACCACGGTCAGACACACCGTGAGCTTCTGCTTCCGTTCCTGCCTTTTGTGTCCAGCTGGGGATGGCCTCTACGTGACTCATATCCATCTGAAAAGTAAACGAAGTTTCTTTGGGCCCCGGTGCAATGTGCCTGAGTGTTCCGCTGCTGTCCGCTAACTCATCTAGCTCAGGGGGCGCCGCTGAACCAGGCGGAGCAAATGTTTTGGACACGGGTCCGTGGAAGACAACGTGTTCAGAGGTTTCGGTTTCTGTAGGACCTAGTCGAATGTGCCTAAAGGATCTGCTAATGCCCGATGTCACTTCTGCCCCTGACGTGTCCCCCGCACTATCCTGAGATTTGGAAATGACCCTTTGGAAGGTGCTCTTTTCAGTCACAAGGGTTTTCCCACCCAAGGTGTAACTACGAGTGGCCTGGGTCGCATCTGCTGAGCCCTCTCTGTGGACAATGCTGCTTTCTGAGTCACGAAATCCCACGGGTTGGGGAACCGGCCCATGGTAAACTATGTGCTCAGTGGTTTGGTGCCTCTGGGGCCCGATGCTGATGTGCCTGACGGATGTGCCACTCCCTGGCAACTCTTCCACGTGTACGGCATCTCCACCGACACCCAACTCCATTTCGCCCGGAAGTGGGGCTACGAACTGGATTTGCTCACTGAACCCTCCTTTAGGGCCTAACTGAAGGTGCCTTACAGAAGTCTGAACACCCACCGCCTCTTCTGTCGCAAAAGAATCACCAGCCTTCCCTGCTGCAGAAATGGGACCCTGAAAGGTAATTTCCTTCTCAGCATGAAATTGTCTGGAGCCAAATGTGCTGTGCCTCCCCGAGCTGTCGGCGGTGTCTGTGGGAAACTCTGCCGGGCCAGCGTCTTCCGTGCCTCCCACCTCCTGACAGGCAGGGACAGGGCCTTGGAAGAAGGCTTCCTTGGACACTTGACTCTGACGGGGACCCAACACTCCGGCCGAGCTCGCTGCCTGACTCGGGTCGCCTCCCCCACTTACCTCCGCCACTCCTGCAGTGGGTCCTCCTTGCGAGACTCGCTCAGTCCTCCAGATCTCAGTGGGGCCTAGTTTAACGTGCCTTACCGAGCGGCTCACGTCCTCCAGCACGTGTGACTGGGCGAAGGCCCCTGGGCTGCTGACCTCCACGGTGGCCGAGACCGGGCCCGGGGAGGTGAGCCGCTCCGTGCCGCGAGAGGCCTCGCCAGCCTCCTCCCTCTCAGCAGCGGGGCTGTACAGTTCCCGGGTGGCCCAGCGCTTGAAGCGAAGGCCGACGCCCGGTGCCTCCGCCCCATCGTCCCTGTCTGGGCTTCCCGGCGCTGAGCCATGTCGCCTGGCCAAGCTCTCTCGCACCACCGACTCCACGGTTTTCTCTATCTCCCCAGCTTCGTCTTTGCTAAGCTGCTCTAGGTCTAACTGATCGGCATCCACAGTCTGCGAGAGGCTGACCTCAGCCACCAAGGACACAGAACCCCCGCCAGAGGTCTGGACTTTCTTTACATCCACCGAAACGCCCCCTGACTCGTCTAGACCCTCTCTGGTCAGGGCGGACAGCTCCTCCTTCATGCGCTCGGGAAGGGTTTCCTCCAGCTGCCCGATGACCTCCGCCAGCTGGTGCCGGGGCTCCTTGGAGGACATGTCCTTAATGGAGGTGTGGAATTCGTGCGGTATTTTAATTTCTTTTTCAATGACTATGGGTTCAGCATGAAATTCACCACTTCTAGTTTGTTCTTTCCAGTGAGTAGAACCCACCTCCCCCTCCAGAGAGGGTGCTGGGACATCCAGGGGTTTCACGACCTTCTCGCCCACCTCGTCGTCCCTCTTTCTTCTCCTCCACGTCCCCTGCACGATTTCATCCTGCCAAGAGTACCTGATGGTGGATTCTTCCTCGATGTGGATCTGCCCATACACGGAGCCGTCATCTCTGTCGTGGTCCCCAGGGTGTTCGTCTGGAGTCGACACAAAATAACTCTGCTCGCCCTCTGAGTCACCTGCCTCTGTCACCTCTTCAACGTGAGTTATGTTCTCCTGGGGCTGCTTCGTCCTTCGACTTTGATTAACCGAGAACGTGACATCAGTCTCCCCATAACTCTCCTCTTCCTCAACAAGCCCCTTGGAGCCTGGAGACACATCGTCGACCTCCTCCACCTCGAACGGGACGGAGAAGGCCTCTGCCTTGTCACCGCCCACGTAGCTCACAGGCTCTTCGATGATCTCCACGTTGACGACCTTTGCTCTCCCCTCCTTTCCCTTCAGACCCAGGTTGATTATGTCTCCTATCATCCGCTCGGCCGACTTCCCTTTCAGCCCCACTTCCTTCATGTCCTTGCTTAAAAGGTAGTCCAGGCCGGCTTCGTTGGAAATGTCAACGTCTTCAGTCAGCTTAGACTCCACGACAATTTCAGTCTTTGTTTTCCTTTCACCAGGAAGCTCTTTCTTGGCCATGTAAGTGACTTTTGTGTCTGGGAAAGCATTAGCAGATGCTTCTGTATCTGGAGACTGAGTAAACTGCTTAAGGATGCTGGTAACGATGTTTTCTGCGATGGTTTCTGTCGTGGAGTCGCCTTGCGGAGAGCTGGCGGTGTCACCGGTGCCCAACCTGAACCGAGCCTCTCTTGTCTCTGCCTCTTGGCCCGTAGCGTCACCAGCCTCCTTCTTTACAGGTGTCTGCGGACCTTTCGGGGACACCTCTGGTCTGCTGTCCTGGGATACTTCTAGACTAATCGGTACCTCTCTTTCTCGCACGCTTTTCTCCTTCAGCGATTCCTTCCCCGCGGCTCTTTCCCTCATGTGCTGGCTCTCTCTCTCTCTCGCTTCCTTGTCTAACTTCGTCAGTTCTTCCCACCTTAAGTTTCTCTCCTCTGAAGCCTTCTCTTTAGAATCAAACAGTTTTTCTTCTTGCTTTGCTTTGATGGTTGCTGGTCTGTTTCCTTCTTGCTCCCTTGTGGTTCTCACTTCTGTTTTCTTTCCCAAAGTGACGGTCCTCTCACTTGACCGAGTGCTTCCAGGGGCACCTGCTGCCACGCTGTCTCGGTGCTCTCGGTGCGACTCCTGGACCACCGTGGACTCTCTGGCTGAGTAAGCGGGGGCAGCCCTTGCACCTTCAGCTTTCGGTCTATCGGGGAATGTTTTCACCTGAGCTTCAGTGTTTCTTAAAACACCATAGGTTGGAGAGAGGGTTCTGAAACTCGTCTGACTGTTGACAGTTTTGCCATAAGAATTCTCCTGCTGCGCAGTGGCTGGGGAAGGATATCCCGACCCCAGGAGGCCTCTTCTGGCAGCACTTCCAACAGATGTGGTCGTCTGAGATCCAACGTACCCAGACCGGTTAGAGTACACAGCCGAGCTGCGATTTAAACCTGCCAAAGGTGCTTTCTGCCATGACAACAGATTTCTTTCGTTTTCCCTCTGTAATACTGAGCCAGTGTATTGATAGGACTTGGTTCTGAATTCTGTAGAAATTGAACAAACAGTTCATTAAAATGATAGACATTATTACCTTTCTTCATCTTAAAAGCACTGTTGTGGGTCAAATCCCATCCCATCCTAAAAAATATACACTATTACCACAGAAAGATCATTATAAATAAAATATTTTTGGTGCCGAAATGATCTTTTGGTAGTTGTAAAAATCTTATTATGGTAAAAAGCAGCGCTGCAGATACTTCAGCCTAACACTTTTCTCCAGTTTCTGATCTTCAAATATTCACTCATCCCAACAAAAATATCGAATGTGGATCGTAAAGCACAGCACACGTGCCAGAGAAGTCAGAGGTGCTAGTTTTTGTGGCTGAAATTTCACAATATTAGGGTATTTTGGAATCATTAATTTCCACTTTGTTAAGTTCATTTTACTTAGTGCAGCAGAGAAGAGCTCTGTAATTACAAAGTATTTAATTATGAAATACCAACTAGCATAACCCCACCACTCTGTAATATGCTCGCTCTTTTCACTAATTTCCATATTGGGCCAACAAGTACTGATGAATTTGACTTTTTTAAAGCTTCCTAGTTTCTTCTATTTTCGCACTTGATAACCTCCTCATTTGAAAAGGTGCCACCACAGAAACACTACAGTCTGTTTTAATGTCATGATCCTCGAGTTGGGAGGCAATCCTCGGGGCTTCTGGCTTTGCTTGGGACTCTCCACGGGGAGCACTGCCCTTTGTGGTGTCCAAACTCTCCCAGGGTAACCCGCTCTTCGGAATGGCAGCCAGGGGTTAGAACCTGGCTGGGGGCACCGGTTACCCTGCGAGTGTCCCCTCGTGTGTGCCCACACCCCATGCGGCTGAGCTGGGACGGAGCCTTCTCTCCCTGTCAGTCTCCCTCATGCCAGCCAAGGCCAGAGGCCTCCTTTGGACAGATCCCAAGATACAGGAAGGAGACCAAAGCACTGGGATTACAAGCCTGAGCCACCACGCCCAGCCTGGAAAGCATTTTAAAGTTAAATAATTCGCTTTTCTTTTATTTACCTGGCAGCAAGTTTTCAACATGCTCAGTCCAGATCAGTATCTCCGGATTACTTTC
This sequence comes from Indri indri, assembly GCA_004363605.1. Classification (NCBI taxonomy): domain Eukaryota; kingdom Metazoa; phylum Chordata; class Mammalia; order Primates; family Indriidae; genus Indri; species Indri indri. The sequence goes on from RJWJ010019142.1 coordinate 22,279, forward strand.
TCCTTCCAATAAGGCCCTGTAAAAATAAATTTTAAAAATAATTCATTAGGAAACGAGAGAGCACAACGTGCCTCTAATAAAATATATTGTGTAGTATGTGGTCAATGACCACAGTGTCCTGTGTATTAGGACTCATGTCTGCAGAGGTGGCTGGTGCAGGGCTGCACCAGGGGGCTGGCAAGCCCACCCACCAGCCTCAGCAGACCTGGACCAGACTGCTCTGCTCTGCTCGCCACCATGTCCCTGGTACCCGGCACAGAGCCTGCACCCAACAGCTGTCCGGCCAATACCAGCCAAATGAACAAAATGAGTGGGCTAGGGCTTCGGCAGCACTGGGGAGCCAAGCCCCTCTAGAAAGCCCTCCCTGTCCAGGGCAGGGAGGGCATGAACGAGGAGGCGCTGGAGAGGGCTGGGCCCAGGAGGGGTGGGAGGGCAGGGTCTGGCTTCTGTGGGAAGCAAGGAGTGGCCCACGCATGGCACGTCACCCTAGGCTAGAGGTCCCAGAACAATTACAACCCCCACCGGGACCTTCCTGGAGTCAAGCTGGGGGCAGCCTGCAGCAGCCGACTAGGAGCAGGGCAGGAACTGACACTTGTTTGCAAGGCAGCTGGACTGCACCTGTGGTTTTCAACCTGGGTTCCATGGGGACATCTTGGAGATGACAGAAAGAGGAGAGATGGGAGGCAGACAGGTAGAAAAGGAAGACAGCGCTGCAGACACCCCCACCCCCACCCTGGGGCCTCGCTCCATCCAGTGTGGCATTTTATTACCTCCTTTAATAAAATGGCGGAAAGTACCCAACTAGGTGATTTCTTTGGTTTTATCTAGCCCCAAAATTCTAAAATTACAGAGTCTTCATTAAGTCGTTATTGCCGTCCACCACTTCAGACGCCGGCGCTGAGGAGTGTGGGCCTGACAGACCGGCGAGCAGTGGGGGTAGCGCTGGGATGTCCACCGGCCTGGTGCTGAGACCACCAGCGGCCGCCACTATGGGTGTAACAGTCCTTCGGTTGTTAGAGCAACGTGTGAGTCACTGCCTCCGGTTCCAAGAAATACACTGCATATGGCAAAGGGCACCCAGACCAGAGCCCACCTGGAAAAGCTGATAACACCACCGAGCGCTGGGCAGAAGGACAGAGGGCGGAGCCCAGACCTAGCAGGGACCTGCCAGTTCAGGCAAACTGCACCAAGCTTTATATCCATCCATTTTGAACGTGGTGATCCCCGTGAATGTGAGAACCCCGGGAGCAGCTGGAAGAAAGCAGAGGCGGCCAAGAGGGCTTTCCCGGAGGTGCGCACGGGAGGGCTTGCCACGGCAGCAGCCACTGCAGAGCACACGTGTGTGGACGCGAGAAGTCAGGGGCCCAGCTCCAGAGCCCCAGCCCTTCACCCAGGGCGAAGGCCAGGAAACAGGACACCGACTCATTAATCCCACACCCTTATGACCAAGCGCTTTAGGTTCCAGGAACACAAACACCTTCCACTGCCCAGAAAATTCTGAGGTCTGTATAAGAGGAATGTTCAGGGTGAAAGCCAGATTCCAGGGGTCCGCACCCCAGGATTACAGCAGCAGGAGAGGTGGCATCCTGCAGCCGAGGGGGCCGGGGCAGGGTAGAGGGGCCACGTTCTAGTTCAGATCCTCCCCGGCCCGCGCAGCAGCGAGCCTCGCATACCGCAGGGCCTCTGCCTCGAGCTGCCTGAGTCAGGACAGAAGGTGCCCGTGAGGAGTTCAGGTCAGCAGAAGTCATCAGTGACAGGTCCTGGGGGCGTTCAGGATTAAGAAGATCCCTGAGGGGAAAACATCTTCCCCCACCCTCCAAGGAGAATGTTCCATTCCTCCTGCAGGAGAAATCCAAAGCATCTCCAAGCTGTTGCTGAGTTCGGGGCCCTGAGGAGGGTGCTCTGGTGTGCAACACGGGGCACCAGCCCCTGGTCTGGCACAGGGACGAGAGACATCCCCACCACTGCCCACGCCCAGGGCCTCTGCCAGCCCTGGCTGACACCAGGCACCGAGCACCGCTGTCACTCTCACATCTGCAAGCCACACAGTCCGAGCCGCCCCATCCTCACCCTCCAGGTGAGAAGGCAGGAGCACAGAGAGCGTCTTGGCTGAGGGCACACAGCTCTCCAGCAGAAGCGTGAGACATGAACCCTGGCGGCCTGAGCTCCCAAGCCCTCCCCTGCAACGCCACTAGGCCTCCCAGAGAGGCCAGAGACTGTGGTACCACAGAGGAACTGCAGACAGCACAGACCCTGCAGACAGACCCTCCGGGCTGTATTAATGAGAGGAAATTCTCTCCGTGATTTCACTCAAAACGCCCCTGCTGCAGGGCTCTCCTAGAAGGGCACGAGCCCCTCCTGGGGAAAGAACTCAGTCCCTGACCTGTGCCCCCCCCCCCCCAATGGCTGGATCCCGGAAGGCAGGGACAGGAGTCGCCTTCCCTACCCACTAGTGCCCAGCTGGGCACTGGTCACTGAGTTCACGCTGCAAGTGGCACACGCAGCTCAGTGGCAGACACAGTCTCCCGTCCTCCTTCGACCCAGCCCCCGAGACTAATACGGCAAAGGCATCAACCAAACCGCTGATGAGAGACCAGAAACGTATGATTTCCTCTAAAGCTCTTCCAGGGTCATTTTTAAGGGAACGGACTCATACAGCTTTAAGAAACGGGTCGCCCTCCGAGGCTGCCTGCCGTCAAACACGGTTATTTTGAGAGCGGTGCAGGGAAACTGCCGCCAAGCCACGGAGCCCGCGAAAAATGCCAAGCCCCTGAATCACGGGCTATTCTTGAGCATTTCACACAGCTCCACAGGCCGGCGGCCCCTTCAGCAGGAAAACAAGCAAACATGCGCAGGAAAACCCGAGTCCCCCGCCTCATTGAGGAGTCCGACGTGAACCCTCGGCGCGGAAGCAGCTGTAATGTGGCCTCTGGCCGGGCTCCAGCCCCATCGGGCCACCCTGCGCTCTGACCAGGCCCGAGGCAGGGCTCTCTGTCTGGGGCAGATTACCCTAATGGAATTTCTGGGCCGCTGCACCCCCCTGAAACAGGACAAGAGGGAGAGATGTTTCCAGAAGGGACGCCTGTGCGGGGCTCACTGTGGTCCGAGGGTCTGCGGATGGTTCGCGAGGCGCTTCCCCAATAAAAGTAGGTGGAGAACTAGGGGTAGAAAGGGGAGACTCTGGAGCTGGGAGAAAGGAGCCTCAGCTCTGCCTCCCTCGGCCTCCTCCCTGCACGAGGAACCCAACAGTCACTGGGAAGACGACAGAACGGACCAGAGGGGAGGGTGGCAGAATTCCATCCACACGACCAGCATCGGGGTCTGGATGGGAAAGGGCCAGACAGCCATGGCTTTATGCGAAGGGTAACGAGGAGGTGATGGTGCCGGGCCATTTCACCCCCTCTGTGGCCAGTATTAAATCACCCCCTAAAAGCCTTCTCTGCGTCAATACAAGAGGCTGATAAAAAAAATTAGATGATCAACAGAGAGACCAAAGCTACACATCAACCAGAGAGAGGAAGCACAGAGACGGTTAATGGAGCAAGCTCTGGAGTCGGGATGTCTGGATTCAAACCCTGGGCCTGCCACTTCCTAGTTCTGTGACCCTGGGCAGGCCACTCAAACCCGCTGTGACTCAGTTTCTCCTATTCTGAAATGGGGAGAATTCATAGGTTTTTGGTGGCAATTAAGTAAGCAGGAAGTTCTCAGAGCAAGAGCTGTCACAGAGTAAGTGCTCAATAAACACCAGCAATATCATCGCCCCTACCACCACCTCCTCCTCCAAACTCAGAAGAAAACTGATTTTCAGCTAACTAAAGTGGGGCAAGAGGGGAAGGGATGCTGGGTCACCTACATTTTACAGTTAACTGGGTGTTAATTTGTTTATTTGGCTACCAACCCAACGTACTGGCGGATCCTCTCAGTTACGTATTCTTAAAACTACAAGATTTTATTAATTTCAAATATTTCGCGTAGTAACCACATAAGTCTCGGTGTTAACATATTTTGTTAAATCTTCAAAGGAAAAGTAGGATTTCACTTAAACAAAATGTACTTCTGCAAAACCTTGAGAAACCCCTAAGAAACGTTTTCCTCTGAACAGAAACTTGAAAATGTATGGGTGACCTAAAAAATAATGGCGCCACCAGAAATATCAGAAGAATGATGAAATTATAAACATCCGCAGTCATCTATATTGCTACACTAGCAGCCTAAATCCAGACCAGAGACCAAATCCTATCTTCCTCAGTTAAAACACCTGCTTTTCCTCTGGGATCAGAGAGGAAACAGAAAGCCTCCCGTGTCCTCTCCGCACAGACACACAAGCAACATTTTTTGATGTTGCTGTTCCTAACCTAACCTTCTGAAAGGACTTTTGCCTTAAAGACCCCAGGCAGTAAATAAACTTCTGCATTACATTTTCCTATCTGGCCGTGTAAGATGTCCTTTAGAATTCTTCTTTCGAAAAATCATTTGGGCACTGCTTTCCATTTTTTTCTTTCAGGTGAAACTTAGAGCAACTGTTAGATCCTTCAACCCCCAAAACATAAAAAACAAAGCCTCTTCTTGTATTCTGACAGAGACCACATCATCCGTCTTCCAGATCAGAAATGCGGGATGGGCCTCCGGTCACGCACACAGTTTTAACATCCTTCAGCTTTGTGGTTTCCGCACTCAGTTTGCTCCCAGCTATTCTTGCATTTGTTTCAATTTTTAATATCCTTTTTCCATTATATTCTCTAACAGCTTAGCGCTGATGACTGGGCTCTATTTTGAGTGTGTGTGTGGGTGTTGAGGGAGGCTTATTACTTTCTAATGGTGCTTTTGTAAGTTCTCGATCTGTATAGCATCTGGACCGGATCTTCACACCAGCAGCGAGAGGGGTTTGAGAGACTGCAGGTTCTGGATGCTGCTACCATTTTCACCATCGTCAGACTGTCAACCAACCATTCATAAGCACCTGCTTTACGGAGAGGGCTGTGTGCCACCTGCAGCCGCGAGTGACGAGCAGCTCACTGCTCACCCGGTCTGAGCCAGGAGCCTCCCGGCCCCTTGGGCTCCATGGCCGCCTACACTAGGTCCTCATCGCCTGAACTCCGGTGACTGGGGGACAGTCCTGAGGCCTCCCTGCAGCTGCCCCGAGACATCCCCTTGCACCCCAGGCCTCCTACACTCCACCTGTCTGTGGTTGCCTCCCCCACACCCTGGCCCTGGGACCGTCCCCTGCCTGATGCGGAAAGCCCCAGCGCAGCCACCTGGCATTGGAGGCCCCGCAACCTGCTTCCTCCCCAGACTTCTGCCACGAGCCTTGCATTTTCCTCCCTGCACTTCTTATCCAAACTTGACCACTGGAGCCCCTTCCTGCTTCCTTTCTGCCAGTCCGATTCCTATCTCCCCACTTCTCCCACCTCCCAGAAGGCCCAGTTCAAACCCCACATCCTTTGAAAATCTCTCCTCGTCGCCTTGGCCTGAAGCTCTCCATCCTGTCACTGAACCATCTTCATCTAGCAGGCGACAGTGAACCATCTACATTCTACACGGCCTCCTTGAAGGCTGCGTTCTGTTCTTTTAACTTCTTGTTTGATTTTTTACCAAAACATACCATGTTCCTCCCGCCGTATTATCCCCCATTTCCCATCCCTCCCCCTCCCACGTGTCTGTTCAGGTGTCCCTCTTCCTTCAGGACCTGGACCAATGTCACCTCCCTCCTGAAGCCTTCCCCGATTCTCACAACTCCCCTCTAATCTTGTCTTTTGTGGCATTTCTTGTTTCTTATTGTGTAAGAGGCTACTTAGGTCCACGCCACCTTATCATGGTCCTCAACATTACGGCCACACTGGCCGTACCTTTGCAGTCCCGAGCCCAGCATCGTGCCCTGCGTGCCAAGTGTCTCTGGAGCAGCCTGAGGGCACAGACCCCAGCTCGCAAAACACTCAAGGCCTCACAGGTATGACTCCTGCCATTTATCACATGTGGCCCTCCACAGCAGGCCCCCCAGGGACACCCAAATGCTTGGCATTGCCACAAATGCCACACTAGCTCATTCCTCAGGGCCTCACCCAGGCTGTTCCTCCCTCTGCCTTGGAAGCCCTTCCCACACGGGTGTTTCCTGGCTTCCCTTCCTGCAAGAACCAAGCACTGCCTCTTACAGGATGCCCTCCCTGCACACTTGGTCAGCTTCCCACTGCACCCGGCACATCGCTACTCTAGAACTGAGGACAGGGACTGGGTCTCCATCTGCCCACAGTGTCCCAGTACATCCAGCCCCTTCCTGTCTAACTCCACAGTCAGCAGGGTATGAAGAGGGAAAGCCTTGATCTAAGGCCTGAGGTTCAAATCTCAGGCTCTCTGCTTACTAGCCATGTGACCTTTTTAGTAACCTCCTTGAACTTGAGTTTCATCACATGCAAAATACACACGTCTTTGGTGAAGTTATAAAAGTTGGAGCTACTGTCTGCAAAGCGCTTATCACATGGTTAGTGCTAAACAAAAGGCAGCCATCATTATTTGTTATCTATTAACAGTCAGAGGTGTGGGCGGCTACTTTGGAATGCATCAAAAAATAAGATAGGTGATGATACTAGGGCGGACAGTCACAAGACAAAGCAAATTTAGTAAAATGTTCATTGAAGAACAATCTAGATGGTGGGTATAAGACTGTTCACAATTCTTCCAACTCTTGTTATGTTTGAAAATGTTCCTAACAAAACGTTGGGAAGAACTAGACAGACTATTTTGACATCATTCTGCAAAATAAGATTTAAAGGAATGAATTACATTGCTTATCTGGGGTGTTCAGAGCTCCTAATTCTGTTCAATCCAAGTCACTACCTTCTCTGAAGTGTGTTCTCTCGAAGGGGCTCCACAGGATTCTGTGACTTTAGGTAGGTCAGGTGTAGCCCCGGGGGGACAGCCACGCATGACTACAGACGAGACTGACATGTGTAAACTCGTATAACATCCTGACTTCTTCCTCTCTCCTACATCAGTCCGTCCTCCAGGTTGCTGCCGAGACAGGCGTAGTGCTTAGTGGGTGGCCGTGGCCGCTCTGCAAACAGGGGTGTGCACACAGCTCCCCGGGACCCTGTCACAAGGCCAGCTTCGATCCAGTAGACCCAGGTAGAGCCTGAGATTCCGCGTTTCCAGCAAGCTTGCGATGGCTCATGATGCCGACGCAGGCCACCCTGCGAGCAGCGCGGCCCTGGACCAGGGGTCTCTATGCTCGTCACACTTGAGTATCATCCAGGGAGGTTTAAAACCACCGTGCCTGGGGCCACCGCACTAATCTAGTCAGAATCTCTCACGCTGAGAGCCTCCCAGGTGCAGCCCAGGCTGAGAAGGACCCTGTGCTGCATCTGAGCATTTCGCCTCTGACCACCTGGGGCTGGTGCAGTAAAACTCGTGCTCCAGGGAAGACCTCGGGATCACAAATCAAATGGATGAGCCCCCCCAGCCCCACAGTGCCAGCCTGCGGCGGGGCCTGTCTCCTCTGCACTCGGCACCCCTGGCCCTACGCCCAGTCCCATGGCTCCTGCTCATTGCCACCTGCAACGCGGGAGGAAGGGTGGGACAGTGCTACCTGTCCTCCGGCACATGTGCCGGCATCTCCCCTGGCCACAGACTGGCTGGTCGGTGAGGCTTGATGCAAGCCTGCAGTCTTGGACTCTTTAAGGTTTGTTCTGTTTTAGTTTTACTTTATGTTTAGTTTATTAAATTATATAATTTATAAATCATAAGTCTATATTTGGAAATTATAAATATACACAATTGTATTATTTTATGATTACTTTAATGCTTCTCCTTCCCTGTGACGGTTACCAGGAGGGGCCAAGTATCTGGGTTGGGAAGTGCTCTGGACTCTTGAGAACTGGCCTCAGGACAGTGGACAAATTCCAGCAAAATATGCTTTAAGCTCTAAAAAGCCACGGTCCCTTCTCTTACATGGGAGACGTTATATTAGATGATCAACTAAGCAGTTTGGGGAGCAAAGGCCACCACAGGCAGGTCAGGCTTTGTAAGCATCGAATGGACACTTCTGTGAAAGAGCGAGGGTCTGACCAGTGAACGTGCACTGACACAGACACGAATTTGCACACCTGTCCTCAGAACTTGAGCAGCAGCATAGGCTACACTGAAAAAGAGTCACATCCGGCATGACAAGGCCTTATCTTCAAGACATTCACTGGTGAAAAACACGCTAGGTTTTGGTTTATATACAAATAAATGGGTTCTGTTC
>RJWJ010019143.1:0-30688 GCA_004363605.1 Indri indri
CAGCACGGGCTCTGGAGCCTAACAAAAGGGGACCAATCCTAGCTCTGACACTCACAAGCTGTGTGACCCTGGGCAAGTCACTTTACCTCTCTGAGCTTCCGTATGTTCCTCCGTAGAACGAGGATAACACCTACCACACAGGTTTGTTGTGAGAGGGAGAAGATGGGTGTCAGGATGCCAGCGGACGGTAGGCACTCAGCCAAGTCCCATTACTCATGCCTGGGTCTGTCTCCCCAGCCAGGCTGTGAGCCCCTTGGGTTAGGGTGCGGGTCCCAATCAGTGCCACATCCCCATGGCTCCCAACACAGGGCCGCACACCATAGGTGCTTAGAAACTCATTCACCCCAGCGGCTGGGGGTGGGGTGGAGAGATGATGGGGTCCTGAGCTGAGGCTCCATCCACGGTGGGGGCAGGAGCTGCAAAAGGAGCCTCCCATCAGCCCGGCTGGAGGCGAGTGCAGGGGGAGGGGCTGCAGCCTGAGGCGGAGCTGCTGACATGCACTGGGGGTTTTATTGGTTTTCATTAAAATTCCTTCCCGAGGCTGGAGCAACTACTCCCATAAATAACGGCATAAATATTTTATCTGGTGCCCAAGTCGGTCCAAATGCACGGCGAGGGTGGCAAGAATAATAACGGGAGGACAGTTCAGGGGGTCCTGGGCTTCAGCTGGGCTGGACTCACCTAATGAGCCCAAAGGGCTTCCTCAGGAAAGGGGACGCTGAGGGAAGGCACCCAAGGGAGAAGTGGGTGGGGTGGAGGAGAGAGAGGGGGGCGGTGGAATGTGGGGCCGGGGGCCCTGCAGAGGGAGGGGGAGGACATGCGCTCCGCACCTGCCCTGTGACAGGCACCTCGCTGGGGGCATTCACACAGCTCATCTCCTCAAAGCCTCTGTGGTCAGAGAAGTGAAGTGACTTGCCCGAGGCCACCCAGCCAGTGACTGGCAGAGCCGGGACTATAATCAAGGGTGTTTAAGGCCAAAGCCTTTCCCACCGCGCTTGCTGCCTCCTAGGGCTCAGGGAAAGTGTGGGAACTTATTCACAATGGCCCGAGTGCCTCAATGACAGCAGCACGGGCCGTCCTCTGCTTCCCTAGATCCCAGTGGAGGAGAAGAGGGGCTGGTACTTCACCATGGCAACGCTCTTCATCAGGTCAGGCGAGGGGGTTGGGGTGCGGGATTGTGGGGGGAGAGGTGTGGCCTGGCACCCAGGCAGGAGGGCGAGGGCAGAGGTGGCTGAGCCCATCTTGCGGCAAGGGCTTCCCAAGGCCCCCTGCCTGCCGTGGGCCTGGGCAGGGCTCGCAGCACACTGGGGACAGCTGGGAGGGGTGCCAACCAGCCACATCCCCTTCTCGGCCGCAGGCTAGATGGCATCTTCCTGGAGTTGGGCAGCGAGGAGCAGAAGAGACTGCCCGCGTTCAACCGCACACTGGCCCTGCTCCGGCAAGTGCTGAAGTCCTCGGACGCTCAGCACCGAGGTAGGGGCCAAAGGATGCTCTCCCTGCCCCGCCCCAGCCCCACCTGCCTCCGGCATTGTCCCCACCTCTGGCACTTTCTCCCTTGCCCTGTCTCACACACTCATTTGTTCACCTCAAGAAGCCCACACTTGCAGTCACGATGACATAAAATAAAGAGAGAAAGCAAATTAAAAATAATAATAATAATAAAAAGAAAAAAAAAAGAAGCCCACAAACCTTGCCCGCGTGAACACACCATTTACAAATCACTGCAGTGGCGTGTTTCCAGGTCTGTAGCTCATGACCTGGGGGGTGAGAGAGAGACGGTTTCCCCCTATTTCCACCTCCCGCCCCCATTCTATGGTTGGGGGGATGAAGGGTCTGTGGAGAGGAGTCCAGTCATTTTCTCTCAGAGCCAGACAGCCAGGACGGGGCTAAACCACCAGAGCTGGTGAAGGGTTGACATCAGGAGAGAGCTATGCACCTGAAATGAGGCCCGAGGTGACATGTCGAACGCAGAGACCAAGCACCAAAATGTGTTCGCTCACCCCTCACACGTCCGCTCTCTCCATCTTTGTTTCTCTCTGTCCCTGGGTTGCCCTCAGTGATTGCACGCCGCTGTCCCTTCCTCTGTCTTCATGGGGCTGACACCTTCAGTGGGGCCGCCCCTCCGTCCTGGTGGCCCCCCTTTCTCTCCCCGCTGCTGCTTCCTAGACGCTCTCTCCCACCCATCACCCCCAGCGCTGGCCTGGTGCTACCTCGGGATGCTGCTGGAGAGGAAGGACACCTTCTCCACCACCCCCATGGGCGTCCATGACTGCGGGTACTCAGGGACCGACCCTCTGGACTGCTTTGGCAAGGTATGTGCCCTCAGCCACACCCACTCTCCAGGCTGGGAAGGAGCCCAGTCCCCCAGCCTCTCCTCCCAGAACCCACCATCTCTGGGCACCATCCCCCACCGTATCACCTCACCCACCCCAAGAATTACACTTATTCCAGACCTTTCTCTCCATCCTCTCTTCACTCAAAACAAAAGTGCTCCCTGGTCACTGTTCCCCTTTGCCAAAGGCTAAGACCTTCCCCACACCCAACCTGGCCCAAGCCCACTTCTCCTGCCTTGAAATAGACCTTGAGACTTTTCCCTGTGAGGCCTTTGTTCACAGCATTCCCTCTGCGGGGTGTTCCCCCCCTCCCTATCCAATGGCACAGTGGAAAGAAGATGGCTTTTGCTGTGCCCACAGGCCCTGTGACTCTAAAGCAAGTCACTCAGAACAGGCTGCAGTCAGTAACAACAGAGGGCTTAAGTGCTGTGGCCAGGTAGAAACCCTGTACCTTGTAAGGATGGGGGAGGCGGAGGCTAACTCTGGCCCTTCCTCTCACCTGTGCCAGGAAAACAGGGAGCACACATGGGGAGGGAGGGGTTTGCCTGGGAGCTGTAAGGGTTTGCCAGACACCACCGGGGACCATGGCTCTCAGGAGTTGAGTGCCAGTGGGCTGTGCCCCAAAGCATTGGGTTCCATGGTATGACTGAACCTGCAGATAGATGCGGGTAGCTATGGGGAATGAGTGCTGTATGTCACCAGAGATAGGCTTCTGTGGGTCTGCTAACAAACAGAGAGTGAGAGTGGTTTGTTCTTACCCTCCTCCCTTACCTAGGCCATCGAGATTGCCAAGGATCAACCTCCCATCCTGAATCGCCTAGCCAAAATCTTCCACTTCCTGGGAAAGCAGGATATGGCCATTGGAACCTGTAACATGGCCCTGGATGTCCTACGAGATCCAGAGCTCAACTGGCAGGCGTACTGCACAAGGGCCAAGGTGGGTCTTGACGAATAATTGCTGAGTGAATGAAGAATGAATGAACTAAGCACCTACCACATGCTAGGTCCTGGCTAGAATGTGTTCTCTCAATCATCATGGTAACTTCCCAAGGAAAATATTAGTGTGCTAATTTTTCAAATGTAGAAAATGACGTTCACAGAGGTTGTACAACCTCCTCCAGGTCACGTGGCTAACAGCGGGGAGGACTGGAATTCAAACCCTAGCCCAACTGACTCCAAAGCCAGAGATTCACCTCCCCCTGCCCCACCATGACGCTATCTGATAACTGGAGCCCTGCGCATGGCCATAAACACTAACACCTCCAACAATGACTCCCCCTCCCTTACTTCTTCCTGAACCTCTAGAATTTCTTCATGCTGCAAGTGTGGGGAAAGCAAGGGTCTGGAGCGGTAGTCGTGGCCGAGCGGTGAAGCCGGTAGACGGGAAAGCAAGGGTCTGGAATCATCTGTAATTTGATGCTTGTCAGTTGGGGCTACCTGCCAGTCTTCCAAAACTGCTTGTTGATATAGACACTCACAAAATTGGTGCTGCCATCCTGTTTAAAATAACCCTCCCCAATCACTTCTATCCTGTCACCCTGTTTATTTTGTCACAGCACTTATCACGGGACATGGTCCTGTTTACTTGTTGTTTGTGATCGTCTCCCCTACTAGAATGTAGGGCAGGGACCTCATCTATCTTGTCACCACGGCAGCTCCTGGGCACTCAATACATATTTGTTGAATGAATGAGTGAATGAATGAGGGGCTCTTACTTCATCCAACCCCCTCATTGCACAGACAGGGGAACTAAAGCCCAGAAAGGGGGAGTGGCTAGCCCAGGTTGGTACAGGACTAGGACCAAGGACCCAAGAGTCCCAGCTTCAGGGGCTTTCTGCTGCACCACAGAGCCTCCCTGGTAGGTCTTGAGAAAGACTGGCTTTATTTAGGGCAGAAAGGCAGGCAAAGGTCCTTCTTGGATCCTCTTCCCTAAGCTGACTCTGTGTTGGCAGATCCACATCCGAGCCTACCTGCACGACCTGGAGCGGGCCAAGATGGGGCTCGGGGGCATGCCTGACAGGAACCACCTAGCCTGCGCCAAGGCTGACCTTGAGGAGGTGGTCAGGGTGTGCCCAGGCCTCAAGACCTACCTGGACATCGGCCAGGTAAGGCAGCCTCTTGGCTTGGTTAGTCAATGGCTTACCAGAAACCTCTTTACTCCCTGCCAGTCTGGGCCTGGGCCCTGGGGACACAGAGAGGAATAAGGGGCATTCCCCCTCCTCCCAATAATGGTAGCCACCTCCTCCAGGCGTGGTGAGGATTAAACGAGATAATGTTTGTGCAGTGTCTAGGAGAGGGTCTGGCTCTTTCTAGGCACTCAGGAAGCGTGAACCATCATTCTTTATCTAGAAGATACCTATTTTCTACCTGTGCTCAGGGAATGATTACCAACAGGTGACAATACCATCATTTTGCTTGAGAAAACTGAGGCCCAGAGATTGATTCACTCAAGGTTATAAGGCTAAGTGTGGAAGGGCTGGAACTGGAATCCAAGCACTCTCTTTTTCTAAGGGGGCAGGGATAAAATGTGATTAATAATTGTCGACGGAGGGAGGGGGGGAATGAATGGAATTTTTTAAAAAGCAAGCGTGGGGAGGGAATGACGGGGGAGGAGCTCACCCCGCGGCCCCGACCCCAGGTCTACTACTACATGGGCGTGGACGCGGTGCAGGAGCTGCTGGCGGTGGACGAGGCGGCGCTGAACCAGGCGCTGGTGTTCCTGGCCAAGGCGGGCGAGTCGGAGCTGGGCGCCACGCTGCCCGAGCTGCAGCTGCTGCGCGGCAAGTGCCTGCGCATCAAGGGCGAGGAGGCCAACGCGGCGGCCTGCTTCAAGCGCGCCGTGGAGCTGGACGACGCGGGCTCCAGCCACACCGAGGGCTTCGGCTGCCTGCTCGAGGCGCTGCTGGCGCAGTGGAGCCAGGCGCAGCTGAGCGACGGCGAGCTGGGCCGCGAGGTGGACGCCTGGCTGCGCCGCGCACAGGACAAGTACCCGGCGGCGCGCCTGCGCCAGGAGCTGCAGCGCGTGTGGCGCGGCCACACGGACGAGGTGCTGGGGCTGGCCCGGGCCTTGGTGGCCCAGGGCCGGCCGGCGCTGGTGAGGCTGCTCTTCGAGACCATGGAGCGCGAGGGCGAGGGCGCGAGCGCGCCGCGGGGTCGCCGGACGCTGTCCCTCTGAAGCCGGGGCGCCCAGGCTCGAGGCCTCCAGCGACCCTGCCGAGACCCCGCCCCGCCTACAACTGATTGGACCAGGTCTTCATGCTTGCGACGGGCCCGCCCTGCCATAGGCTGGCGGGAGAGCGGAGCCAATCAGATCCTCTGTGAGGAATTGTGAATTCCAGGAACGTTGAGACTCTAGGGCCGTTGGAAGCGCCCGCCCGGGCAGAAGGGCCTGATTCCGGAGAGCCGCGGAGGCTGGGAGCGGAGGGGAGAGGTCCCTGGGAAACTGCCAATTAAGGGGCAGAATTTTGAAAACAGGCAGAAAATAAGATGTCTGCGAGTCTCCTGAGAGAAACAAAGAGAGTAGCCTCCATCGTGGCGGTGTTCTGGTCCCCTGCTCAGTCCCTGAGGCCTGAGTGCCTGTCTTTGCAGTCCCATGAGCCACACTCTATCCTTATAATAAAGCCCCCTTTTCCGAAGCTGACTGGAGTGGGTCTCGGGTCCTGGCTAGAGCAGAGGGCCAGGCCACAAGCGAGTGAGTTACTAGCGGGGCCCTAGCCTAAGCCTGGGAGCTCAGGGCTCTTCCCGCCTCTCCGCCTGTCTTCCACGAGGCCTCATCCTTGGTGCAAGAGGCCTCCTAAACTCCCCGGAAACAGAGCCCATCAATAGAACCTTTACTTGACTTCCCTGTTCTTAGGGGAACCTAGGGGCCCTACCTATTAGGAAGTGCCACCCACTGCCAATCTTGAACATTCTACAAGAGAATGAAGAATTTTACACTCTTGCAATTGGTCAAAGACTTAGACTCTGATCGCCGCCATATCTTGAAATGGCTGGGCACACAAGAGCTAACTTAACCCAAAACTCCAGATTAAGTTCTTGCCAAACTCCAAGAATGCGGGCTGTACATAATTGCAACAATAAGCTCTCCATCATGGTTTAGAATACCTTTTGCATATTTTCCTTTCTTTGAAGAGTTATACTCACTGCTTTGCTCATATCCCTGGTCCTCAGACATTACCAGGGACAGGCCAGCACCCTTGTGTTGCATCTCGCCTATCCACTGACAGGTGGAGAACAGACCGAAATGCAGGGCCTTAGAGATCACACACTCCGGCCCCCTCGTTGTGCAGATGGGAAAACTGAGAGCCATAGAAGGGAAGTGGCTCACCAAAAGCCACACTTGTTATCCTACCCACTCTGTACCTCAAACACTGTCCCCATTTTTCATGTTTGGAAAAATACTAATAAATCCATCACCACTAAAGTATGAAGTGTTTATGTGTTAAAGGTTTGTGTGTCACTTGTTACATGGGCACTCTGATTTCCACTGGGACAGTGCTTTAACACTAATGGTGGCACTCCAGGTACCTGTGAAATCTGGGCATTGAGGCCACCCTAAGGCCCCTGAATTCCACCTCATGGCTCTTCCTGGCTCACCACTTTGGGAGGTGACATTCTCTCCCTCCCTCCTTCTCCTCTCACCTCCATTGCAACAGAGGCCGGGAGGTGACTCAGCGGCATCGTGTACACACAGCCCTGTCCACTTCTCCCCACCTACCCCACCCCTTCTCCACCCAAGACTGTGACCTTTGACCTTCCCTAGGATGGGAACCCCTCTCTTTCTTCTTCCCTAAAGAGACAAACTGAACATAAGGCAGTTTGCTGGCAAAACTTAGAAGCTTGGGAAGTTTGTCTTTTTCCCCAGGCTCCTCAGTTGGTTTTTCTTTCCTTACCTTTCCTGTCCCCAAAGTCATGCGTTTTGTCCTCCATTACCTCCCCCTCCTGTCATAACCTTTTCAATAAACTCTCTTCGCAATAATGTCATTCACACTATCATGTAAATGGTTAGCAAACACCCACTATAGCTTCTCTCAGGGTTATCTGCATATTAACAAAAAGCCGTGAAGAGACAGGAAAGCCCATTTGCCAGAATGCCTACTATGTGCTAGGCACTGCTCAGCAGTCCTGAAGCCTGGGTGCTATTAGTAGGATCCTCATTTCACAGATGAGGAAAGTGAGACACAGAACGAGGTTGCAGATATGTGAAGAGTAGGGTTTGAGCCAGGCTGGCAGGTTCTTGCTGCCTCCTGGAACACAGTCCTTAGGAGCGGTGTCATCTTCGGTCTGGAGTTGGGCCTCCCTGGAGCCCTGTGAATGCCAACTTTACCCCCATATCTGCTCCCAAACTGCCTTCCCTCTGTGCCTTTGGGCTTCCTGTTCCTCCGCTGGCCTTTTTCCTGTCATTTCTACCGAAGTGCTCAGCTCAAGGTGCCTCCTCCGGGAAGTCTTGCCAGATCCTCCCACCGCTCATCAATCACGCCCTTTTACGCATGGAGAGCTCTCAGGGCTTTTTGTCTCACCACATCACATTTACTTCCCTCTCTTGGATCACAGTTGTGTCTGCATTCTGTTGGCCCCAGTCGACTCTGGTTCTTCTTAGCAGGAACCACATCTTACTCTGCCCCATGGCCCTGCACTGAGGTTGGCACACAAGACAGGCTTAGTTAAGCCTGTTAAACTGAGTAAACTCACAGCAGTGATGTGGCACCTCAGTCCCAAACAGGTGACTGACTCTATTACCAGGTCCCAAGGCCCCTTGAGGTCTGGAGTTCAGCCGCAAAACATGGTCTGTCTTTCTGCTTCCTATCCAGACTTAAGCCAGTTCCCCAATTCTGCAACTGGGAAACTGTAGCCCAAAGAGCAGGGATTTGTCCAAGGTCAAGCTCATACTTCCAGTCTCATGGTCCAGTGCTCTCTGCCCTTTCAGGGATATCTGCTTATCAAGTTCACTTCTGTCAAATCTAGGAGGACCACAGGCCTTCCATTCATTCACTCAGCAAGTATTTACCAAGTACCAGCCAAGTGCCAAGCATAGAGCCAAGCTCTGGGGCTACAGTGGGGAACAAAACAGACCCTGTCCTTGCCTTCAGGGAGCTCACAGTTTAGACCATGCAGAGCATGTTATGCCAGACCCTATGGGCCACAGTGGGGACTTTGGAAGACCTATAGGAAGCTACTGAAGGTTTTAGCTGGCAGAGCTGACTATCCCTGTCCCTCTACACCAACCATACTCATCCTCGGTTCGTGACCTTTACACAACCCAATGGAGAAGAGAGCATGGCTGTCCCTGGGCCTTGGAACCTGGTCCTTGGCCGTCCCTCTTCAGCGAGCCACTGCTAAGGCTAAGCCTGACAGTCCCCTGGGACTGTGGCTCCAGCTGCTAGGGGGAGACAAATGGAGGGGTGATCTTTAATTACAGCTTTGAGCCCTGTGGGACACCCCTGCCCACCGGGCAGCTGGGAGGACAACTGCCATGCAGCAGAAGCAGCAGGAGTTCCTCGGGGGAGCACTGCAGAGTGAAAGCCGTAATGACCCCATAATCAGAGCAATGAAGATGAATCACACTTTGTGCTGCCTGCCCACTTCTTCCTGTGTCTACCAGTCACCACCAGGCAGCCAGAAACTCCTGTTTAGATAGCATGAGCAAGGCATGTTAAAGATCATGAAAATGGGTTAGATTTCTCAGTTACAGGTTTCTAGAATCTCGGAGTTGGAAAGATCCTTAGTCATCACCTCTTCCGGCCTCCCCGTCTAGAGCAGAACTCCTCTCTATAGTAAGTACTCTGAAAGGAAGGTCTAAACACTTGCATGCCTCTGGAAGACAGATAGCTCACTACCTCATGAAGGAATCAATCCATTTTTCAACAGGTCTAAGTCTTCTGAGTTTGTCCTTCTATTGAGTTGAAATCTTTTCTGTAATTTCTTTCCTTGATTCAAGTTCACCTTCTGGGGCCATACAGGACAGACCCTAGTAAGCAGAGTGACCTTGAACAAGTTACTTTCCTCCGGCCCTTGTTCTGTCTTTGTGTTATGGCACCCACAACAGTGTCTGAGCTGATCAGAGGGTGGCCGGCTACTCTGCCAGCAGCCAGGCTGAGCTCTGACATGGCCACCCAGCCTGGAGCCCACACAGAGTGGGTGCTAGCAGCTGCAAGCAGAACAGAACAGGGCTTCTTCCCATTCCTAATCAGACCCCAAGGGAGCACCCTGTGTGGATGATGGTGGCTGGATGCCAAATGAAGTGAAATATCTCCTTTTCTCAGGCTGTTAACTTTTTTTCTTGTTTAAGGAAGGGGAGGATAATGCCATTTAGCACTTTACAACTCAGCAGTAAAATGAGCAGATGGAAACAGATCCCTGGCTTTGCGGGCATCCTTCCAGCAAGAAACGCTCCCCAGCTTCCCCAGCTCCTGGGGCTGAAGTCACTGCCTGGGCTTGCTGATGGGGTTGGAAACACAGCGGCTCCCTTCTCCCGCCAGCTCCAGACTGCACCTCGGCTGTACACCTGCCCTCACTTCCCACCTCCTCGCCTCTGCTCACCCTTATCCACCTACCTGGAGCACCTTTCCTGCCTCCCAGGTCTGGTTGCAATGCAACCTCCCTAGTTTTAGATGAGGAGAAAAGGAAGGGGATGTTCTTGGTAAGAGGGTCGCCCCAGAAGGACAATTTGACTGAACAAAGAAGGCTCCCACATGGAGGTCATGGAAAAATCAATGTCAGCATCATCACCATCAAAGCTGTTTACTGAGAATTGCCATGGCCAGTTGCTGTCCCTGTGTTTCACACACCTTACCCCATTTAATCCTCAAAAGCCCATGAGTTTATGCATCAGCATCATTCCCACTTTTCAGATGAGGAAACTGAGTCTCGGACAGATTAAGTAACTTTTCCGAGGTCCCTTCACACTGTATTGAATGGCAGGCAGGGCTTTAGT
Organism: Indri indri; assembly: GCA_004363605.1. Classification (NCBI taxonomy): domain Eukaryota; kingdom Metazoa; phylum Chordata; class Mammalia; order Primates; family Indriidae; genus Indri; species Indri indri. The sequence goes on from RJWJ010019143.1 coordinate 10,267, forward strand.
ACTACCGAATGGCTAGTTAACTATTTGGGGTTTAGATTACTTTCTCTTCTATCGCATCTGTTGCTCTATAAACTGAACACATAAAATTTGGATGGATTTTTCATGTTTATGTTTCTAAACCAGTCAATAGCTCTGTAGTGAGACTCGTTCTATTTTGGCATGTAAATTGTTTCATTAAACTGCAGCTCCTCTGTGAATTTTATTTGTCACCCACAAAATAAAACAAACAAAAGAACTCCTACTGTGGTGGAGATCTATTGTTTCATCTGCCCAGTGTCCCTCCCTGCTGGGAATAGTAGTCCCTGCTTGGTGGGCTACTCATTGTTCCTCCTCTATGAGTGGCGGTGGAGGTTGCCAATCATGATACCCCACCCTTGACCTCCAAGAGCACCCATGTGACCCAAGTTGGGCCAATCAGAGTCCTTCCCAGAGAGTTTTCCAACTAGGCACAAGGGAATGAAAATTCTTGCTGCCTCTCTGCTGGCACAGCTATTAGTCACTGTCCCAGTTAGGATTAGGCTTAGTCATGAGCATCAAAGACCTGACAAACAATATCTTAAACAGGATGGAGGTTTATCCTGCAAGGCCAGCCCATATCCCCTCTGTCCTGACCCACCAGATACATTCCCTTCATCCTGCCACAAGCATCTGCCACTCTCAACCGGAGGGCTCCCTCTCAGCCCAAACACATGGCAGACTAGGTAGGCAACGGTCCTGGGAGCAGCTTTCAACCAACAGTGAATAGATACTGGAGGATAAATGCCGCAGACCCCTAAGCCCTGGGAGTAGGACAATTCTGAAGCAGTTGTGCACTGGCTCCCAGAGGTTTCCAGAGGGCTTGAGGCCCAGTTACCCACAGCAGAAACCTGCTCATTATCACACCCTGTGTTCATTTCCCTCCCTTCCTTGTCTTACTTTCCCAGTCCCTGACCAGTGCTTCCTGGGATCACTACTGAATGCACTTCTTGCCCTTGAATCCAGGGTCTGCTTCTGGGGAAAGCAGCTTTACTGCACACTGTGATATTAATTGTTAATTTCATGTGCCAACATAGCTGGACCACTGCTATGGTTTGAATGTATATAGGGTCCCTCCAAAATTCACATGGTAGAACTTAAACCCCAAGGTGATGAGTATTAAGCGGCAGAGCCTTTTGGGAAGTGATTAGGTCATGAGGGCTCCACCCTGATGAATGGATTAGTCCCCTGGTAAAAGAGGCTTCAGAGAGCTGCCTGGCCCTTTTTGCCCTTCCATCTCTTCTGCCATGTGAGGACTCAGTGTTCATCCCTCTTTGTCTCCTTCCACCACGGGAGGATGCAGCAAGAAGGTTCCACCTTGGAAGCAGACAGCAGCCCTCACGAGACACCAAATGCTGGTGACTTGATCTTTGACTTCCAGCCTCCGGAACTGTAAGAAATAAATTTCAGTTTTTAATAAATTACCCAGTCTCAGGTATTTTGTTATAGCAGCACAGACTAAGACAGTCACAGTGCCCAGATATTTGGTCAAACACTATTCTGGATGTTTCTGTCACTTCGAGTAAAACAGATTGCCCTCCCTAATGTGTGTGGGTGGGCCTCATCCAATCAGTTGAAGGCCTGGATAGAATAAAGACTGACCTCCCTTGAGCAAGAGGGAATTTGGACATGAACTGCAACATTGGCTCTTCCCCGGGTCTCCAGACTGCTGGCCCACTCTGCAAATTTTGGGCCTGCCAGCCTCCGTAATCAAATGAGCCGATTGCTTAAAATAAATCTTTCTCTCTCTATATATGCACACATCCTATTGGTTCTGTTTCTCTGGGGAACTCCAATATAGACATACTTAAAGTCCTCCCTCATCCCCAGAGGAAGAATCCACCACCTCAATACTCCCACGGCACTTTCCTTGTACCTCTAATCAATACATCACAGCGTATCTTGTCACATTTATTAAGTGTATAATAGGAAGGAATCTGTATTTATTGAGTACAGCTGTGTACCAGGCACTGTACCAGGTGTCTTGTGCTCATTCATTCATTTATTCACAATTAGTTCATTCAATAAATATTTGTTGAATGTTTACAATGTGCCAGGCAATGATCTAGGTCAGGGGTTGGCAAACTATGGCCCACAGGCCACATTCCAGCCACTGCTCAGTTTTTTTCAATAAAGTTCTATTGGAACACAGCCATGCTTATCCATTTACATATTTCTATGGAGGCTTTCATGCTACAATGACAGAGTTAAGTACTTAGGACAGAGACTATATGGCCTGCAAAGCCTAAAATATTTACCATCTGGCCCTTTATAGAAAAAGGTTGGTGACCCCAGCCTAGACGCTGGGATGCTACAGTTAACAAAACAAACAAAAATCCCTACCCTCATGGAGCTTACATTCTACTGAGGCTAGGGGTGGGGTAGGGAATGGAATGGAATAAACCAAAAAGAGGAGAGATATTTACTATGTTAAAGGGTGATAAATGCTACGGAGAAAAATAAAGCAAGAGGGAGTATCAGGAGTGCTGGGGGTAGGGGTGGGTGCCAGTGAAAAATAGGGCATTAGGCTGAGTGCGGTGGCTCATGCCTATTATCCCAGCACTTTGGGAAGCTGAGGAGGGAAGATCACTTGAGCCCAGGAGTTCAAGACCAGCCTGGGCAACAGAGAGAGACCCTCATCTCTAAAAAAATAAAATAAAATTAGCCGGGTGTGGTGGCATGTGCCCATAGTCCTAGCTACTTGGGAGGCTGAGGTGGGAGAATTGCTTGAGCCCCAGAGTTCCAGGCTGCAGTGAGCTATGATTGGGCCACAGCACTCCTGGGGGGACAGAGTGAGACCCTGTTCAAAACAAAAAAAGGCGTCAGGAAGAGTCCTGGCTTCGAAGGTGACATTCCAGTAAAGACCTGAAGAAGGTGAAGGAGCGAGCCATGTGGGGGCGGGGAATGCTGCCGGGTAAAGGAACGACAGATGCAAGGGCCACGCTGGAGTATTAACAACCGTTACTGCTGTATTGAGCACTGCGTTCCAGGTGCCCTTCAAGTGCTTTACACACACAGTCTCATTCAATTACGTAAAAGTTGTTATCTCATTACACAGTCTTACAAAAGAACAATCTGAACATATTTCTATCACTAATATTTATACAGTAGTCTCGGTTTACACAGTTTTGTAATGTCGTTTGCTTGATCGTCACAACATTTCAAGGAGGTTACTGACCCCATCGTGGAGTAGCCAAAGACCAAAAGGTCTAGTCAGTTGCCGTAGATGCTGAAGCCGGAAAGCAAGCCCAGGTGTGTCTGGATCTGGACGAGTGCTCCTCTCTGAGCCACTAGCTTTGAAGGCACGGACTCCACCTCGTTTAACTTTCTTTCATCACCCCACTCACACCTAACCCAAACCCTGCCCCAAAGAGGAAAGGTGAGGGTTTGTTGAAAGGAACTCCCATCATCCTTCTGGCTGAGAGAGACCAGGTAAACTGCAGGAGTCGCACCCAGAACATAGACATACGATTTTCGCCTTTGTCCCGAAGCACCCACACTGTGCCCCAGACTTCTGGCTGTGCCCCCTGCCTTGCAGAGCTAACCCAAAGAAGTGCTCAAAAAGATGTCGTTGGTTGACAGATGAATTATAGCTGTTTTTGCTTTCTTGCATTTTAAGCAGGGCATTCTTATGAAGTAATGGAATTATTTACAAATACATTAATTCAGCCAATACGTATTGATATTCGCTGTGTCCAAAACACATCCCGCAGGGCCAGAGGTAAACAGGACATGGGCCCTCCCCTCTGGGAGCTTGCAGTCTAGTGGGGATGAAGAGAAGAACTTCTCGTATGTGCTACATGACCCACTGTGTGCCGGCCAGGTGCACTGTTATTAACATTAATAATAATAATAACAGCAAACATTATAGAACCCTGACTATGCACCAGGGGCTGTGCTAATAGTCTAACTCATTTCATCTTCGTCACAACTCCATGACGGAGATGTCACTCCTGTTTCAGGGATAAGGCAAGTGAGGCCCAGGGGGTGGCTAATAAGGTACGAATTTGCACTCGGGTCTCTTTGCCCCGTCACATGTACACACACAACTGTGACACACTTCAGAGAGTGAGTCGGTCACATGAAAGACTCAAATGAAATTCTAAGGGGTGTCAGGAGAGGGAGAGTCCCTGCCAGTAGGGGCTTCAAGGAAGGGCTCCTGAGGGGGCGCCATTGAGCCGAATAGCAGGCCTGGGGCAGAGGGACAGAGCCAAGGGCGGCTGTTCACACAGCTCGGGCTACGGATCAAGACGTGCTTGCTGCAGACAAGCTGCTGTTGGAAGCTGTGAGTGCAGGCGTCAGGCTGTGCACCCGACAGACCCGGGTAAGACCCCTTTCTTCCCTTTTACTAGTTGCGTTGACCGCGGCCAAGCTAACCAACCTTTCCAAACCTTCGTTGCCTCATCTGTGAAATGAACGCAGCAGCGATATTTCTACCTCACAGAGTTGTAGGGATTTAATCGGACACGGGTAAAGTGTTTAACATTGTCCCTGGCACACAGCAAGGGCTCTACAGATGTTAATGAGGATGATATTGATGGCCACATTCTTTGATTCTGAGGAATGGTGATAAAAACAGGGTCGCACCCTCCCAGCCCCCTTCCGGTCTCCAACCGTCTAGACTCAGGCACTGCACAAATGAACAAGGGGTGTTCTCTGGGTCCAAGGAGAAGGGCCCTGAAGACTAGCGGGGATTCACATCCCACACGGAGCGTGGGGAGCCCCTCAGAACCAGAGGCAGCAGCAGTCGAGTGATGGTTCTCTCCTTATGTCGGGCGAGGGGAGCCATGGGGTCCCCAGAGTCAGCCCGGGGGAGAAAGAAAGTGAACACGGGTTGGAGGATGGGTAGATGCCTTCGAGAACATCTCTCATTGACCTCCATAACACCCTCGCGTGTGCTGTTAGGATTGCTGGCTCACTGATGATGAGACAGCAAGGAACTTGCCCAGGCCACACAGCTGGGCAGATTCCAAGTCAAGCCCTCCCTGACCACAAAGCCAGCCTCTCTGCTCTAGTCCAGTCTGTGCTGGCCACACTGGGCTAAGGGTACAGGGGTGGGCTCAGGAGTACATCATGTGGACTGTCTCTGGACAGGTGTCTCTGGAATCTGTCCCCTCCTCTCCCACCTACCGCCCCAGCTTGGGCTGTGATAGGAGACTCCTTTCTGGCCTCTCTCCCCGTTCTCCTCCTCTGATGTGAGCTCACATCTCGGATGAAGAAACACAGTTGACAACGACCTCTCCTGGTGTGAAACCCTCCATTGCCCACAGGCCTGCTTCTCACACCGGGCAGTGTCGGCCTAGGGCAGCAGTCCCGTCCCCAACCTTTTTGGCACCAGGGACCATTTTCATGGGAGACAATTTTTCCATGGTCCGGGGAGAGGGGGAATGGTTTTGGGATGATTCAAGTGCATTACATTTATTGCGCACTTTATTTCTATTATTATCATATTGCCATATATAATGGAATAATTATACAACTCACCGTAGGCTGGGAACCCCTGGCCTAGAGGACCCCATCTTCCTGGCGTGCTGATGATGCTCGTTTCCAGAGTATGACAAATGCATGCTGTGGAGTGGAATGCAAAGTGCCCAGGGATTTTGCCCAGAGGAGGAGTTTGTGTGTGTCGTAGGGGGCAGACGGGAGGATCATTTTTCACAGGATAAGTTTCAGTGGCCTGGAAGATGAAGATGAACTTACAGCCTGGGCCAGCAGCCCCTGCCACATCTGGTTCCCAATGCCTCTCCAGCTGTGTGTCCATGATGCCTGGATGCGCTCCATGCTCCAGCCAGAACAATCTTTTAGCTTTCTTTCTTACAATCAGTAGCAATTCATTGACCCCCTGATCAGAATGTCTTTCCACCCTCGCTTCCCCTTGAGAAGATCCTTCTTCTTCTTTAAAGCCCAATTCCAAGTCCCCCTCCTCCAAGAAGCCCTCCTTGAACCCACCTTCTGGCTGGATTTCATTCCCTCCTCCTTGCAATGCTGTTCCCTCAGCACCTTGCTCTTCCCTCTTCACAGCTTCTTGCCACAGGGTTCTGTGCTCACCGCTTTGAGAGGCAGCCTCTGCAGGAGGCTATGAGCTCGTGAGGTCGAGGAGTTCGTCATTAACTCTGCCTTCATTTGCTCATTCATCACACACTCTGAGTCCCTCTTGGTGCCAAGCACTGGGCTCTGGATGCAGGGATGACTCAAAGCGTCATCAGAGGAGCTCACATCTGAGGGGGAGACAAGCCATCCATTGCTTGATTGATTGGCATATGAAAACAACAGAGGCTGAGGCGGGAGGACAGCTCGATGCCAAGAGTTTGAGACCAGTTTGGGCAACATAGTGAAACCCTATCTCTGCAAAAATAAATATTAAAAAATTAGCTGGGTGTGGTGGTGCATGGTGGTGTGCCCTTGTAGTTCTAGCCACTTGGGAGGCTGAGGTGGGAGGATCACTTGAGCCCAGGAGTTCAAGGCTGCAGTAAGCTATGATCATGCCACTCCAGCCTGGGTGACAGAGCAAGACCCTGTCTGTAAAAAATTAAATTAAATTAAATTAAATTAAATTTTAAATTAGAAAACAACAAACAAAAAAGCAAAACCCTTTGCTGAGCCCCATCACTGGGCCAGGCCCTCTGTTCAGGGCTAAGGATACACAAAAGAGCAAGACCCGTGCCTGCCCTCAAGGGGATCCTAGCCTGGCCAGTGGCCAGTGGCAACTACTAAGTGCATGGTGTGTTCCCAGGGCTGTGGGGCACCAAGGCAAGTGTGGAGTCCTTTTCTTTCTTTTTTTTTTTTCTTTTTGATAACAAACGAATAAATAAGTGAATCAACGAATTTTTTCTATGTGGGTTTTTTTGGGGGGCGGTCATGGGGCTTTACCATGAATGAGCTCTGTACATCAAGTCATCCAATAAATCACTGATCAATTGATTGACATGTCACACAGGAAGTTGCCAGCAATGACAGGCTTAGATTCTAGGTCTCCCCTACTCGGGGGTCTCACCACCCTGGGCTTCCTCAGTGTGGAACAAATCTACCCTGTGGCCGTCTTGACCAAGCTTTGCAGCAGCTCCCGGCTGCAGAGCCTCCTGCAAACTCACAGTAAAACGCAGCATTCTTGGCCTGCCTCCCAAGGGGGTCGTGAGCATTAATTAGTTACCATTGGTAAAGTGCTCTGAAGATGTGGGGGTGTATAAACACAGCAAGTCATTAGGCCTCTCCACACCACTATGCTGTACAGCCTGGGAACTGCTAATTGAGAAATAATTAACACCTCAGGGTGCAGAGGACAGCTGCCTGGCTTTCCCAGGATTGGATGGGATGTAATAACATGCACAGGGAATAGGGAGAAATAAAAGACTACTTTGGATATGTGGATCCTGAGAAATTCTGAAGATTATTTTCTCCTCGCCCCCAAAGAGGGGGAGTGGGGAATATCACCCCAGTAAAACCTTGGGGACTGCACTCCTTGGGGAAGTCTCCTACCATAGTGCTGGGCTGTAGAAGCCAAATGAGGCTCTTGAAACAATAGAGCTCAGGTCCACCCCAGCTCTTACCAACCTTCCAGCTTGGGGTAGTGGGGGAAGATGCAGCTGTGTGCTTCCACTGAGCTGTGTTTTCCTCAACTGTAAGCCCCGGACAATAACATGCATCTAACCCTCCCGCCCCCCTAGAGGAGAGTCTAGTGCCTTTCCTCCAGGGCAGCAGATCCAACCCAGGCTGCACATTAGGATCTTCTGGGGAACTATAAAATACTGGTGCCTGGGCCCACCCCACATTGGCAACCAGCATCTGGGGGCAGGGAATGGGGGTGGTGCATACAGTGTTTCCACTGCACCCCAGGTTGAGAAGCGCTGCTGTGGCCCGTATGGCAAGCACTGTGTTAGGAGCTGTGAGAAGTAAAGATGTAAACCCCACCACACCCCACGCTTCCCTCACACTGGCTCATCCTTTCCTGATCTTTGAGTGTCCTGGTCCCTCTGCCTGGATGTTCCACTCCACTCCCACTGCCATTCTTATCCTGGTAAACCTCACTCGTCCTTCAGGCCCAGCTCAAAGGTCAGCTCCCTGATGAAGCCCTCCTCCATGCTCCCACAGGGCTTTGCTCAGCTCCCATCACACCACTGAGCCCACGGTGGTGTTCCTGGAGGATCCTGGTGGGCTGAGAGCTTCTTGGGCCCAGTATCAGAAGCACTAGTGTCTCGCATTGGGTCTGGCACATTTTAGGCACTCAACAGATTGTAGTTGTTATTAAGTAGAGTTATATGACACAGAGTTCCCACCTCAGGACACTGGCACTTGTTGTTCCCTGTGTCTGGGATGTTCTTCCCCCAGATATCTGCAAAGCTCTCTCTTACCCCCTCAGGTATTTGCCAGAATGTCACCTTCTCAATGAAGCTTTCCCTGATCAGCCTATTTCAAATTGCAAACACGTGACTCCCCTCATTTTCCTTCCCTAGTTAATTTTTTCTCTATAGCATTTAACATCATCTGATTGATGGATCCTGTCTTTATTTAAAATTTTGATGTTTTCTTCAACATGGATTTTTGCATTAATTTTGTTTTTTAAAAATTTATTGCATTAAAATACCATTTATCTTGATTACTGAGTTCTTTCTCCCCACCATCCCACTTAAATTTCACTCTGTTGGCTTTATTGACTGTTTCCTCTTTTTAGAATGTAAGCTACACTGAATGCAGGGAATTTTGTCCGTTTGGTTCACTATCCCCAGTGTCTACAACAGTGACTCGTACATAGTAGCTGCTCAAAATTTTGTGAATGAAAGTTTGAATTCCTGTCTTTACGACTACCTTGGGCATTGTAATAAAGGTGCCTTTCTCCAACTATTTCACAAATTTTTAAGTTATTTACATTGAAAGTCCGTAAAAATCATAGAGTGGAGTAGAAACTACATTGCCCAGTGTGATGTCATGGTTACCCGGTCGCCCGCGGTCCTCCTATTCGGGAGAGCGGGCGGGGCCTGGCAGTGGGCGGGAACACTAGGCGCAAATCCTCGGAGGTCGGCTTTGATCATAGAGTTACACCTCCCTATTCCTAGAGAGCACTTCCAGAATGGTGATTTACTCATTGCTGCCCAGGCCAACCTATCATCTTGAGGAAAGCCGGGTTGTCGCTCTTGGGCTAAACTTCCGGAAAACCTCTCCGTCTCGCCTAGAGTGGGGCGGGGCCAGAGCGCCCGCCCCGCCCCCAGGGCGCGGCTTTGCGATTGGCGAGAAGGACAGGAGGCGGGGCTTGGCGCAGGCGCGCTGGCTCAGCGCGGCGATCTTGGGGTGGTGCTGGCTGGGACTGCAGTTGGTGAGCGTGGGTGACAGCGAGGCCTGAGGGACGGGCGGGGGCGGCGCAGTGAAGCGACGACCCGGTTCTGGGCGCGGAGACCTAGGACCCTGGTGTCCGTTTTCCCACGTGCTTCCGTCCTTGAATTGGGGCGGGCTCACGGTCACAAACTATTGGATAGTGCCCGTCTCCTGGTCTCAGTTTGTGCCGATGTAAAATGAGGGCGGAACTTACTAGTCTGCTTCAGGTCGGCGTGAGGCACGTGTTCCTAGAAGTGCCAGCCTTGGAAAGGCCCTCGGGATGACCTGGTGGCCGAGCCAGCCTTCTCTTTTTACGTACGGGAAAACGGAGGCCTCGAGAGCGGAGTGATTGGACCAGGGCCACCCAGCGAGTGAAGGCCGAGCCAGTTCTCAGAACTAGGTCTGGGGCTCCATTGCTGTTTTATACAGCACGGTCCGTGGTGCAAACTAAGTGGGATTTGGAGGCGGGGACGCTGCCTTCCAGGTGTGACCCTGCGCTCATTTGCTGGGTCACTTAACACAAGCGACTTCACATCTCAGAGCCTCCCTCTTCTATGAGTTGGGCATAATAATAATGACATATACTTAATGGCACTTACTATGTACCAGATACTGTTGTAAACGCTTTATGTACGGTTTTCCTGATTGGATTTGAGGGCAATTGTGAGTCAAATAATCTTCAAAAAGGCCTGGGCTGGAAGGGCTGACAGTGTCCCCACAGAGTGGGTACTCAAAACGTCTGTTGAGTGAGTGAATGACTCAGAGGCTCTTTGCCAGAGTCTGAAATGCTGCACATGTTAGTTACTATGTTGCTTTCAAGGTATTGTCTATGGATAACTTTGAAAATTGGAGATAGTTTTAATTATTCTTCTACTTTTGTAAGCTGAGGGATCTGAGGACAGAGGCACCCAGGTTTCTGGTTTGGGCAAAGGGCAGCTTGTGGTCTATGCAGAGGGCTTAAAGTTCTTATTTTAATTATCCAGATAATTATATCATTGCACCCATTTACTTTACTCTTTATTAATGTATTTTGTCAACAAACAATAATAGTCTAAATATTAGGCATTGTGCTAGGCCTCAAAATCTAAAAATGTAGAAAACCTCACAAACTCAGTTTAATGGAAGAATAGGACATGAAACATCATTCACTCCCAATGTCTGGCACACAACAGTTTATCAAAAACATTTTTGGAAATGATTCCAGTACAATGTACTATAAAGAGATGACTTTCTTAGGAGGGGTTGGAGAAACCTTGGAATAAGTGAACTTTGAATGATGAGTTAGAGTTGCTGGGGTTGGGAGAGGTCAGTTAGCCTGTTTGAGGAATGATGAGCAGTTTGGGGCATGTTAGGGGTGTGGTAGGATAAGAAGCTGCAAAAGGTGTGTTGGGGTCAAAATATGAAGAGCTTTGGTGCCATTCTGAGAAAATTATGGGGAGCCAGCTGTTAATGGATTGTAAGCAGGGGAGTGATTGGGTGAGCTATCATTTTAGCTGTAATATGGAGACTGGACTGCCAGGAGTCAAGAATCATTCAGTTCATTCATTGATAGAACATGTATTGGGTGTCCACTGTGTCCAGGTACTGCGCTGATGCAGATACAACTTGGAACAAAGTAGACGTAGCTATTGCCCTCGTGGTGTTCAGGAGCTAAGTCAGCGCAGCTGCATAGCTAGGCCTCTGGCTTCTGCAGGGGTTTTCCCTGTGCGGTCCCTGGACCAGCAGCATCACCATCACCTGGGAACTTGTTAGAAATACAAGTTCTCTGCCCACACCCCAGACTTATTGATTCTGAAACTTACTGATTACTGAAAGTCTGGGGCTGGAGCCCTGCAATCAGAGTCTTAACAAGGCCCCCAGTGATTCTGAGGCTCTATTAAATTTCAGAACCACTGGGCTACTGTAATGTAGCAAGTGGTATTGAAGGGCTAACCCAAGATTGAGGTAGTAAGGGCCAGAAAGTTGTGGGTGGAGTTGAGAGAAATCTGGGAGACAGACTCATTTCTTTCAGGAGGAGTCAAGGGCGAAGGAGTTTCTGGCTTGGGCTGCCAGCCTAATGTCAAACCGCAAGCAAGTGACGCAGCCAGGGGTGACTCCACTCATGCCTTTGCCTCCATGAAGCCACACTAGGGCTCTGTGGCAGGGCCTCCCAACCTTTCAGTATCTGTACGGTGCACAGGGGAAATGGATGAGGCTGCTCGAGGTTGGAGGGGACCAGCTGGGGGACCCCAGCTCCCCAGAGCTGAAAGGGATCAGTAACCAACCCACTGTCAGCCTACTGCCGGGGAGCTCCGCTCTATAGGCTGTGCTGAAAAGTAGAGGTGCTCTCTGAAATTGGCAATATAAGTCAAGAACCTTAAAAGAGTTTATATCCTTTGACTCAATAATTCCATTTCTGAAAATCCTCCCAAATATATACCAAAAAAAAAAAAGAATTCTGTTAATCGTAGATTATGTATAAGAGAAAAAACTGACAACGCTGGTGGTAGGAGAATCATTTTTTATGTAGTCAAACAATGGGATGTTGTACTGCCATTAGAAATGTGTGAATATTTCGTGAAGTCATGGAGAAATATACTTGCCTATGGGCAGTGTCTAGTGAGCCCCTGCCATGTGTGAGGATACGGTGGTGAGCAAGCTAAGGGCTGAGTTGGGGAAGACGGGCACCAAATGAGCAGTAACCCCAGAGGGACTGGTGTTCGATAGGGGATGAGTGGGCTGTGCAGGAGAAGCCAGTCTTTTGGGGTTTGGGGAGTGGGACAAGGAAGGCTTCCTAGGGGACAGGATAGCAACCCTGAGGCTCAAAGGATGGGCAGATGTTTGTGTGCAAAGCGGAGAGAGGTGTTCTATGCAGAGGGGTCAGTGTGTTTAAGAGCAAGTGTGGCACAGCTGGATCCAGGAGAGGGTAGTGGTGAGACAGGCCTGAGGGGGCCAGCCGTGCACGCCCTGAAAGTCAGAAACTTAGACCTTATTCTAAGGGTAGCAGGAGGCTGTTTTAAGCAAGAAAAGCTCTTAGTGTCTGTGCGTGGGAAGGCTCCCCCGTGGCTGCAGCATGGAGAATGGATTGATGGAGGGCAGGAATGGAAGTGGGAGACCAGTGAGGACGCTGTTGCAATAGCCCAGATGAGAGAGGATGGTGGCCTGGACCTGGGCAGAGGCTGTGGAGAAAAGAGGGACAGATTGGACAGCAAGTGAAGAGGTGGGAATGACGGCCAAGAGGGCCGGTGACTGTGGGGCATAGAGAGGGCGAAGTAGATGAACCCAGGTTTCTGGTTTGGGCAGAGGGCAGCTTGTGGTCCATGCAGAGTGGCAGGCAGTGCTGGTGGGGGGAGTGGGTTTGGGGGAAGATGCTGAGTTCAGTCTGCAGCGTGGAGTTGAAGTACCTGTATAGTGTGCTCTCCTGGAGGCTACTGGGTGTGTAGGTGTGACACTCAGGAGACAAGACACATGGAGTAGAGGTGTTGGCTCAAGGTCCTCAGCGTTGGCGTGCAAAGGACAGAGCTTGCAAAAGAGACAGGGGATGGAAACAATGTCAGTAGCATTTGGGCTGAGTGATTATAGTTGATTTTCTTTTTGAGCTCATAGTATGTGCCAGCTACTGTTCTAAGAACTTTACTCTTCTAAATTCCCGAATAAACCTACATGGTAGGTCCTGTTATTCCCATTTTATGATGATGAAACTGAGCACTGACAGGTTACAGCCCGTGTCCCTGGCTACACGGGGTGCAGCCAGTTGGAAGCCCCACGGGAATCCAGGCTGCCTGAGTCCAGAGCCTGTGCGATCCCTACACGGTGGTGTAGTGATCTCCACGGTATGTTGTTACGTTTTTATAATCAGGAAAATATTGATTTCTTTATAAACAGAAGTAAGAGGTAAAAGAAGTAGTGCTTTGATCTGCTAGGATATTACAAATGGAAAGATTTGTATCTGCAAAATCAGTGACTGTCTTAGAAGTTCGTTGGAGACTGCTGGCTACTTCATGGTGTCAGCGCACAGTTCACGCTGATTGCCACACAACCCTTTTTTCTCCAGGTGCAAATGCTTCCCTGTACCAGGGTATCATGGAAGGGCTGCTGACAAGATGCAGAGCGTTGCCCACCCTGGCCACTTGCAGCTGCCAACTCTCCGGGTATGTCCCTTGCAGGCTTCACCACTGTGCCCCAGGAAGAAGGCAGCGCTTGGTGCTGTCCCGTATGTTCCATCCACAGAACCTTCGGGAAGACCAGGTGCTCTCCCTGGAGGGGAAAGCTAGTGACCTGACCTGTAAGAGCCAGCGGCTGATGCTGCAGGTGGGCCTGATCCACCCGGCAGGCCCTGGCTGTTACCACCTCCTGCCTTACACCGTCCGTGCCATGGAGAAGCTCGTGCGGGTGATAGACCAGGAGATGCAGGCCATTGGCGGGCAGAAAGTCAACATGCCCAGCCTCAGCCCAGCAGAGCTCTGGCGAGCCACCAACCGCTGGGACTTGATGGGCAAAGAGCTGCTCAGGCTTAGAGACAGACATGGCAAGGAATACTGCTTAGGACCAACTCACGAGGAAGTTATTACAGCCCTGGTTGCCTCCCAGAAGAACCTCTCCTACAAGCAGCTTCCGTTCCTGCTGTACCAAGTGACGAGGAAGTTTCGGGATGAGCCCAGGCCCCGCTTTGGTCTTCTCCGTGGCCGAGAGTTTTACATGAAGGATATGTACACCTTCGACTCCTCCCCAGAGGCCGCCCAGCAGACCTACAGCCTGGTGTGTGACGCCTACTGCAACCTGTTTGACAGGCTGGGGCTTCCATTTATCAAGGTCCAGGCAGACGTGGGCAGCATCGGGGGCACGATGTCTCACGAGTTCCAGCTCCCGGTGGATGTTGGAGAGGACCGACTTGCCATCTGTCCCAGCTGCAGCTTCTCGGCCAACATAGAGACACTAGACTTGTCACAAAGAAACTGCCCTGCTTGCCAGGGCCCACTGACTGAAACCAAAGGCATTGAGGTGGGGCACACATTTTACCTGGGTACCAAGTACTCTTCCATTTTCAATGCCCAGTTCACCAACATCCAGGGCAAACCATCCCTGGCTGAAATGGGGTGCTACGGCTTGGGTGTGACACGGATCTTGGCTGCTGCCATTGAAGTCCTCTCTACAGAAGACTGCATCCGCTGGCCCCGCCTCTTGGCCCCTTACCAAGTCTGCCTCATCCCCCCGAAGAAGGGCAGTAAGGAGGAGGCGGCTGCTGAGCTCACAGGGCACCTGTACGACCACATCACAGAGGTGGTGCCTCAGCTTTGCGGGGAGGTGCTGCTGGACGACAGGACCCATCTGACCATTGGAAACAGACTGAAAGACGCCAACAAGTTTGGCTACCCCTTTGTGATCATCACTGGCAAGAGGGCCTTGGAGGACCCTGCACATTTTGAGGTTTGGTGTCAGAACACTGGGGAGGTGATCTTCCTTACAAAAGAAGGAGTCGTGGAGTTATTGACCCAAGTGCAGACTGTCTAAATGCCCCCCAGGCCACTCGCGCCCCATCTCACAGCCTTGCTGTCGTTCTAACACGCACTTTCCTCCAATCCTTTCCTGGGCTGCTCTTTCCAGAAAAGGGGCAGCTCATGGGAGGTGAGACCATGTTGGAGAAGCCAACTCTTATCCAGTCACTTGTTCAAATGATTTGTATGTAAAGTCATTAACTTGATCCCTTTCCCTGGATGATCATGCCACCATATACCATTCCTTCTGTATTCCTTTGTGGAAGCTTCTATTAGGCTGAGAGGCAAGAAAGAGTGCCGAGTTCTGGTCTTGGCCCTTGGGTGATCGCTTGCCTTCTCTCAGCTGAATCTCCCACGTGTAGGCTGGGACACTCCCGACAGTCTGACCATGGGCCTCTTGCTGCATTTGGTCCAGAGAACAAGCCCACCAGCCCTGCTCCACTGAGCAGTTGGGCCAAGAGTGTGGGGAAAAGAATCAGGAGATCTGACTGCCACCAACTCACTGGTGACTTGGACACTTCCCTTCCCCAGCTGGGACCTCAGTTTCCCCATCTGTGATATGAGAAAATGGAACAAGGTCTGTAAAGCCCGTGTGGGTGACACTGCATGGTTCCATGAGAGGTTCATGACAGGCAGATCTGGTTCCTCTGATCCTCCGTAGTCTAAGTTTCCCGGAAAGTCGATGTAATTAGCTGATGGCCCAAAACTACCTCCAGAGACCTGGCCCTATTGAGGTGGCTTAAGCACTGAGATCATGTTCTATTGATTGAATAAAGTTTAACTTTTGAAATGAGCCTCACGTGTTCATTTGAAACAATGACAACATCTGCTATTTTAACAGTACGATGGCTTCTTATACCTTTTCTTTCTACTGATTCCACACTCAAAAAATGGTTGGAAAAATGTGGTTTAAACCATTTCTTCCTACTGTACCAAAAACAGCAGCCTTCAACCACCATGATGACCTTGTCCTAGGGCAGAGTTGGATCCTAGAGCCACAGCAGGGGGTGACTATTAAGAGCTGGTCTCTGCCTGAATTCTGTGGAAAACTGGAAGCCGACTTGAGCGACCACAGCAGCACCACCTACTTTCATTGCTCCTGCGCTCTGTTAGGAACATAACCAGGTTTTCCATCTTTGGCCCCTACGGTCTCTACATGTCTGACAAAAATCTGTCAAGGCCAAACTCAAAGCTACTATGTCCTGAAAACCTGCCTGACAGCTCCTAGACATGATTTTTCTTCTACCTCCCACAGCACTGATCGCGTCTTTATTGTTCTGTGTGCACCCAGCTCATTGTACAGTGGTCCAGCCTCTGCCAGGGGCCTGAGCTGATTTCTAGTGCACTGCAGTTCTTGTCTTGGCCAGTGGTTCTGCCTGCTAAACAGCCTCCTGGCAGCTTGTTACTGCAACTGCTGTTAGGCCAGAGTAACCCCAGCCCCAAGCGCACGTCATCTGGTTTCCTAATGAAGGTATATGCTGAGCTCTAATGCCCGCCCTACCATTGCCGCTCGGGGCCCAGGATTCCTCTGGAATACTTTATATTTCCAGGCCAGGATATGAGAATTCTGAGAGCAAACCTAGAAAGGCTAGATTACAAGGCAGGGGATCTTCCCTTTCCTGCACACTGGAATCACCTGGGCCCCACCCAGAGGGTCTGGTTACACTGTGGGCTGTGGCCTGGGCGGTGGGAAGTTTAAAATTCCCCAGCTGGTTCTAATGTGCATTCAGACTCGACTGAGAGCCCATGGTGTAAGGGCCACCTCCTTTGGGCCCACTTTGTAGTTGGGCATTATCAGAGTGATGCGGTCACTCTGCTTTTAAGGGTCTGGTCATTTATTTGTTGAGGGCCTGCCACGTGCCACTGTGCTGTGAGGTACTTTTATATACTGTTTCCAGGCCTTACAATTGTGCAGGGCAGGTGCTATTATTCTCATTTTACAGATGAGGAAACCTGAGGCTCTGTTTACGTGACTTACTGAGGGATGCATGGCTATTAATGATCACAGCTAGAATCCGGCACTGGCCCAAAACTATGCCCTTCCCACTACACTGCTTGGCCTCTGCCTAGGCAAAAGTGATTTCAATAAATAAAACTATTATTGTTTATATCTATTTAATCAAGGTAGCCTAAAATATGTTAGAAATTAGAATTCTTGCAAATTATGCTTTACATAATTTTTAAACTTTAAATTTGTGCTCCATAAGCTTGCTTGTTTATGGAAGACTAGCCTAACATAAACACTTCTAAAAACCAGATTCCAGAGATAGCCAATTAATTTTAAGCTCTTCATACATGCACGAGTCCTAGAATGATTTGAGGATGATGTAGAATCGTGGAACTTTGGAACGGAGGAGAACTTGGAACTAGCCTTTGCAGCCCTTGGTTCACAGATGAGAAGCAGAGCTGGAGCAGGAATGAACCAACCTGCCACATGTCATCGGCTAGCACAACGCCTGAGGACAGGACAGGCGCCCCATCCCCTGGTCGATCCTGTTGAAGAGAACACTGGCTAGGTCCACCTATGAGCCACAAAGCCTCCTAGGTTTGCTGAAACAGGGACCCGTCCCCTCTGTTTTACGGTAGGAACACAAGCACGGGAAACACAGCGAGTTGTCCAAGGTCAGGCCAAATGAAACCTAGTGTCCTGATCACTATGCCAGTGTTTCCTCCAGGAGCCTGGGGCAATGTGATTTAGTGGAAAGATCAGAGCCTTGAAAGAGACATAATCCTAGATTCTCTAGTAGTGGGGATGTGACCTCAGACAAACTACTTGCCCTTTGTAGGTCTCAGATCTTCGTTGGTAAGACACTCATTGGCCAATGGTATCCACCTTGTAGGGTGGTTTGGGGGGTCGATGGAGCTCACTTGTATGAAATGCTTAATCCTTAGCCTGTACTCGAGAAACATTTCCCTTAACACCAAGCGACTTAGGAAATCTCCCCACTGGGAGCTCAGGTTCTGCTGTTAACTTTGTCATCTCAAGACCTGGATCTTGTTTGCTTGATATGTTGCTTTACAACTTTCCTGGGGAATGCCGTGAGCAGGAATTAGGTAACACCTGCAGAATGGTTTCATCTCCTTAGAGGAAAGACAAGTATTCAAACTGTGTACCCTATTCTCTCATTTCTGAACTGCCAGTTTTACCTCTTGCCATAAATTGATGAAATGGGGATGCTGGCAAAATAGCAGGTACAGGCTGTATTATTATTGCTTATTCCTTGGGGAGATCTAGAAACAACTGGCTGGGAAATATTTAGCAGAATTAATACTTGGGGACAAAGGCTGGTGCATAACAAAACCGTCGTGCAAATCAAGCTTAGAATGTAAATCAAGGGCTCCATTAATATTCTGCGTTTTAATGGAAGAAACACCTGCTGGGCTATCAATAAAGGAGCTTTGCAGAAAGCTGTTGAAATTGTCATTTCCTTAAGTACTTGAGTGCCAGGTCTCTTCAGAGTTCCCACAATGCATTTCTTTATCAAGATGCCAGAACGCTTTTTAGAATGGATTGTTCTGCATCCAAGGGCACTTGAGGCTTAGTTCTAGAGTTAGGAAAAGGGCAGAACACGGTGGCTCCTGCCTGTAATCCCAGCACTTTGGGAGGCCAAGGCAGGAGGATTGCTTGGGCTCAGGAGTTCGAGTTCGGACTGAGCAAGAGCAGACCCCGTCCCTACAAAAAATAGAAAAATTATCCGGGTGTGGGAGGCTGAGGCAGGAGGATTGCCTGAGCCCAGGAGTTGGATGTTGCAGTGACTTGTGATGACGCTACTGCACTCTAGCCTGGGCAACAGAGCGAGACTGTCTCAAAATATATAGAGAGAGAGAGTTAAGAAAAGGTTTTTTAAAGTTTTCTTTTAATGTGGAAAATGGGAAAATATTTTTATGATGTTATTGTAAACATAAGTAGCGTTTGAAAAAATCAAGGCATTTCACTTAATTTAAAATAATGACTTACATCATAGTGACTCAGACTAGAGACTCTGGAGTCAGACTGCCTGGGACACTTACTAGCTGTGCGACCCTGTGCAAGACACTTCCTCAGAGTCTCTGTACTTCAGCTTCCTTATCTGTAAAATGGGGACAGCAGTGCCTGGCTTATAGCAGGTACTTGGTGAGTGGCAGCTGCCCTTACATTAAGTGATCCTTTGCACAAGGTAGGAGGGTGGGTGGTGCACTATGGGCCAGCAGAATGGGGTGGCACCCATAGGCTTCCCACGTTCATTTCAGGCACCATGCTGGTGCAGGGATGGTGTCCGTTCCTGTCAAGCCAGCAACTCTCAAGGCTGCTAATGAGCCCCCATGGTTAAAGCTTAATTGTACTTAGCTAATTAAAACTGTGTAGGGCCGAGAGTGAGAAGAAGCCACTTGCCAGTTCATGGTAACTGAGGATGCGCGTTTGCCAGGGCAGAGCTTGCTGCCGAGGCTCCCCGAGAAAGCACGTGTGTTGACAGGAGCCCCATTGGCGGGGTGTTGAGTGCTGTGGGGATTTGGCTGTGGGGTCTGGCAGGAGTCTCTGCAGACAGTGGATCCCTCTACCCAGGCGGACAGGTTGGGAACATCGCATGACACAGTGAGTGCTAGGACTTTACTATTAGCTTGGTGTGAGCAAGGAAAGGGCAGCTGGGTCTATTGCAAACCCCCTGAAGGCAGGGCCAGGTCTTGTTAATATTGGCATCTTCTGAAGGGCTCAGAAGAGTCCTGAATTCAAGTTCTGACTCTACTCTTCACTAACTAGCTGACATTGAGCAAGTTACTTAACCTCTCCATGCCGCTTTTCCTATAAGTAAAATGATGCTACAAAACACCTGCCTCCTAGAGGTGTTGGGAGGAGTGAGCCCAGCCACATAAAGCACTAGAATGCTGCCTGGCATAGCCTAAGTGCCCAGGAGGCTACTGTGGCTGTTGTGACTGAGCCCGGCCAGCATTCCATACGCACTACCCCTGGAATGTGCCCTTTCAAGGCGCCTTGCCTTCGCTTGAAGGCCCTCCCACTCTACCCCACCCCCAATTCCTTCTTCAACTGCATAGCTCAAGTCCGTCATGTGTGGTGGCTTCCACCCCTGATCTGTTCAGAATCAATCATTCCTCCCTCTATGCCATCAACCAGTAGCAATTTGCTGTGCACCTACTATGTGCTGAGTGGGTACAGTTTGAGGCCCTGGCAGTACAAAAGTGCAGGGTTCCCGGCCTCTGACTCAGTTCACAAAGAAGTAGGGGAACCATCCAGTAAACAGACAATTACAATGCAGTGTGGTGAGAGCAGTGATGGCACAGGGGCCATGTGGGACATGTGGGAGAAGAAGCCAGGGAGGGCTTCCTGGAGGAGGCAGTGGGACCTGATTGAAGGCTAGGTGTTACTAATGAAGGGAAGAACAGTGGGAGTGAAGGGGAGGACCAAGTGGGAGGAAGACTAGTACAGGCAGAGGAGATAGATGTGCAAAGGGCCAAAGCTACGGGAGCATGGCAAGGTTGGGGGATGGAAAATAACAGTGTCATAGACTGAACACTTACCATGGGGCAAGCTCTATTCTATGTGCGTCACATAGATCAACTCATTTAATCCTCACAGCACCTGCATGAGGTAGGTGCTGTTACCTGCTCGTGTTGCAGATGAGGAAACTGAG